>CAJNIZ010011803.1:52926-102287 GCA_905231905.1 Symbiodinium pilosum | reverse complement strand
CAAAACGCAGTATTTTTGCAAAGGCACGCATAATTTTTCTTGTTTTTTTGACGTGTCATCTTGGGACGGCTGATAGGTGCGTGCTTGCAAAAATACTGCGTTTCACAGTGGATTCTCTGCTCTACTGTTGCGCACCGATGAATGGGCGCGCGTTTACGCTCCGGCCGAGCGTTGTTATTGTTAGCATTATGATTATTGCTACTACGATTCTTCGTTTTACTGTTAGTGTTACTACTACTGCCATAACTATTGTTAGTACTACTGTTGTGACCTATTCTTTGACGTCGTTAAAACGGGGACCTCAGGAGAGCTGACCCAGAAGAAACATCCAGGATGTTCAAGGACCCCCCCCCCACCCTAAATCCTGCACTGCCGAAATAACTGGAAGGAAGATCCTTGCAACAGGCTTCGCACTCCGCTTCTTTCCTAAACCCTAAACCCATGAACCCTACACCCTAAACCCTAGCAACTTCTGCTGAACTGCCGGCGAAGGGGCAGAAAGCCCTGCTAGGAAGTGCCACAGCACATGCAGCCTGAGGGACTATGCAGTGGTTAGGGTTTACGGCTTAGGGTTAAGGGTTTAGGGCTTAAGGTTAGGGGTTTAGGGTTTAGGGTGTAGCTGTGCCTGTCCCAGGACACTAAAACTGACCTTAATAAGACCACATTAAAACCCAGCCAGCTCCTAGGTTTAAGTACCCAACTCATAGTGGAGTTTGGTTCTTACCTGCTTTTGTGAAGGGAGTCGAACGCTAGAGTTAATGTAGCAATCCAGGAACCTCTGAGGCATTCCCACTACGGCGCCCGAGTACACGCCCTGGGTTCTGACTGCACAGCCCGTCAGTGGCTAAAGTAAGACAGCTTGGACTCAACTCGCGTTCTTGGACTTGTACAGCTACCCCAAACCCGTGATTGAAGCGCACATTTCCAGACAAGCTGCGGATCCTAAACGCTAAGCTTAAAACCCTAAGCCCTACCCCCTTCTCCAAAAGCCAAATCGTGCCTGCATCCTCAAGCTGACACAAAAAAAATGAACATGTCTGTTGTTGGGGGGACAAAGCTCCGGATCTTATCTGCTTACATGGGGGTACACTACGGTGACCAAGGATATATGTGGATCTTGTGTTTATTCAGGATTTTATAGGCTTTATTGCAGAAAATGTCACAATGGCCCCGAGCATGCATGCATTTCTTGCAGACAGCTTGCTGGGGGGACCGCTCTCTCGCGCTTCAGCCTCCATTCCTCCACCCTAACCCCTATTGCCCCTCTGAAAGACGTTCTTTCGGGTCTACTAGTAACCCCAAACCCTAAATTTTAGTTTCCACTTTCATTTCCACCATTTTATAACCCCCCCTATACCCCGCAAAAAAACCCTGTAGAACAGCAGGGAAGACAGGCGGGTGTAGTATCCCATGATCTGAGGTCGAGATGCAAGGCTGTTGCACCGCCATGTCCTGGGTGACAGGCCTCCCGCGAAGCAGGCAAAAGTTTTGGATCTGGTAGTTTCCCAGAGTAAGGATCCCCTTATATAGACCCCAATAGACCCTAAATCCTAAAGCCTAAGCCCTTTGTTACAGGGACCCCCCCAAACAGGTACCCCTAATTTTAGGCAACCCCCATTAGGTAGGGAGAAGGCAGATGGCTCATGGCTTACAAAGGAACTTTGATGGGAATCCCAAACAGGGGACCCTGAGAATATAGCAGGAATAAGAACGCTGGTAGGTACATTGTGACTATAGTTTGCGGTATAGCTTGGGGCTTATGTCTACAAATACAGCGGTGTAAAGACGTAATGGAGAATCAGATGGAAAAGAGAACGGAACATATGGAAACTGAGCTTCGGGCTATAAATTACAATGCAGATGTCTGACAGAGTCTGACATGCTGTAATTGTGAAGGATTCTCTTGGACAAAGTTATACAGTAGGAGCACCCTTTATCGGCCATAGTTCCCAAACCAGCTCGCTCACACTCCGCAATAATTACTTACTACAAAAACAGATTCTTGTTCCGTCTCGGTGCAAGCACATCAGGTCAACTATTTCTGCACATTGCCTGATACAAGCACTCGGGAAGCCAAAGCATTCACAAAAATAAATGCCAACACCTGAGGCCGTACCAAGAAATCCTGCACGCTGGCGCCATATCCGTGACCCCAACCTGAAACCCTCGGCCTAAAGCATCCTAGACCTAATCTCAACCCTAAACTCAAGCCCTAAACGCAATGTAAACCTCAAGCCCCAGGCTCTGAACCCTAGGCCCAAGATTAAGGGCGAGTCTCTGATTCCCAGACCTATTATAAACCCCAAATCCTAGGCTACTAAACCCAATACATACCCAAAATCCTAGGCTCTAAACCCTAATCCCAAAGCCTGCCGCTCGATCTCCCAAAACAAACGACCAACGCCAAGGCAAGCTGCGTAGCCGATGATCCTGGCATGCCGTTCCCATGGGTGAGGAAGACATGGGGGCTTGAAGAATTATAAAGGAATACATGGGTGCTTATAGAATTAAGGAATATGTGGGGACTTATAGGATATTGTGGCATACAAGGGGGAGAAAGAAGACTAAAGATACTACATTATTTGGGCATGCGTCGCAGAGAAGGCACGGTACAAGTCTACATCATTAGGGTTTTTATGCTTAATTGGAATATGCCGGTTTCCCGAAATAGGGGGCCCAAAATAGATCCGAATATACTATGATATACTAGACCCCGTAGTATAAGGTGGCATCCACACATACCTTAGAATCATGTTCGGGACCCTAGTGCCACTTAGGATATACGCCTTCATTAAAGCGTATTGGGAAATCTCAGCTTTCCGTAGGTGAGTCCTGCAGACCTTGGCCTCATATGCAGGGGTTTAGGGTTTCTAAGCAGTTGCAAAACAGTCCCCCGACTTCTGGAAAATCGCAAATGGATGATATTCTTAGCCTGATATGGCTCCAGGAATTCTTCATAAGATATATAACGGGGGGGCCGTCCGAAAAGGGGGGGGGGGGTACCTTTTTGGGGGGCCCTAGAAGGAAGGTTTAAAACTTGTAACGTATTGGGATCCATATTCCAAAGCCCCTATATATGTGTGTATTTATATACACATGAATAATACTGACAATTATTCCTAGTAGCATCATTGCCAATACTGGTTTTACTGAAGTTACTATTATTGTTAATCTTACTACTATTCATATGTATTTTGGAGTTGGAAGCCTGGTAGCGCCTGTAAGATCAGCATTCCATTTTCAAGGAACCAGAAAAGGTCCGCAGAACGTGTAGTGATGAAGCTGCTCATGCACTGGCACAGCAATCTTCAGAATTATGAGCTACCACTATGGGCTATTAGGCCTTGAGGGTACTTTAATCTACCCTTAATAGGGTCCTTATCGGGAATGTTAGGGTCTAATAGCCCATGGTGGTACGCTATCTTTGCAGAGGTTAGCATGCGTAGCCGTTTCACACATCTGGGACCTTCAGTGTAGGCGTCTTTTCGAAATAGCTCCCACGCTGGCAAGCCTAATGCAGTTCAGCACTCTTCATAATTGAGAAGAGACAGCTGCCTGTCAGAGAATGCCATCAGCCTCGATTGTACTGATTGCAGACGCTGCCTTGAATCCGGACCCTGCAGTGAAAACCTCCAGTGCTCGCCCTGCTACTGTTGCCTAATACGACCTGCAAGACCCTCGAAGTAGTAGACATCCGTAGGTCGCTGAGTGTATTGCAGAGTTGGGTCTCGCACCCCATGCAACCACTGCAGCCCGGTGTAACTCTAGATGGCTCCCTGTCTAAGTATGGCGACCATGGAGGGTTGATAATCTAAACTGATACCACGAAATCAGTACAGAAATATGACCTCGTCAGCATACCCAAAAACTTCAACCAAGACCCTAGACCCCAAACTCTAAGAGTCTCTAAGGCCCAAGCAGTAAAACTAGAACCCTGAACAGCTCCGCGCAAACAGAGCCGTAGCCAAGTGCAACGAAGCAGCAGTCCGGAGGCAATGTGCGATCCGTGGGGGTCTGGCTTCCTTTCTGACGGCTTAGGGTTTAGCAGCCTCAATTTTTGCAGCTTATGGCCCCCCAGAACTAATACCGCGGCCTGAAGCCTCAAAGGCCAGGGTTTCTCAAGTACATTTTACTGCGTTATACGCTAGCTTGAAGGCGAGAATGACCGATTAGTATTCGAGCATCAAATCAAAGTACAGATCGCTTTGCCCGTGCCTTCCAGGGCTACTTCTGCAGGCCTTAATACCATTGCTTATCAACAAGTATCATGATCATTGAAAACAAATTGGACCTTATTCAGGGAGTCTAGACAGGGCTGAAGGTTGAAACAGGTGCTCTAGTTCTTGGGTCCGCGCATAACAACCCCAACCCACAAACCCTTGCAGGCCAACCCTATGAGGAGCATAAAACATGAGGCGGAACTGACAGAATTATCATAAATGCTTGCACAGTTGCGGCTAAAATGTTGCCAGCTTCAGGAGCAAGGACTCCAAGGTTTGGGGTTTACTTCTAAAGGGACTGAGTTGTATGTTTTGAAGATTTGAGGAGTTCATATCATGAGCACACAAGTCCCTAATGCGCGACCGTCATGTTCGTGTTTCCCTCTGATGACTAAACAAAATGGAACCCATATCCTTATTACTGTACTACATCTTGTGCCACAGGCTTACTACAGTATGATAGCTAGTATTAGTAGTATTCCATTGATTTAAACCCCATACATGAGAGTCAATAATATACGTGAGCCAGCTAATCCTCAGGCTTTGGGGACTACACACGGACGTAAGAGTTCGGCTTTTGCAAAAGGCAACGGGTCCACCTTACATACCCCAAGGCACCACAATCCTTCTCACCCTCGCCCAGAGGGCCCAATACCCCCTATTTAAAGACTATTCCTTGAATAAGATCCCCAATATGATTTAAGATGTGTTCCTTTCTGAGAAGGTCTTGGGCTCCCTGAGTACCCACCCGAAAGGCACTCCTAATTATCTTAGATCGCCGTTTGGAAGTTGATGAAATCAACTGCATCTCCTTGTCAAGCCTTCTGGCTGCAAAAGAAGCGACCTTTTCGTTTCGTACATCAGTCACGATCCTCCCAAAAGCCAGGTTAGGTTTGACCAGCGGACTCCTAACGACTTCCGACTGACACCCAAAAACAACTGGCTGCCACAAAGTCTCAACCCTGAACTAACCCTTAAAAAAAATTGGAAAAGCCCCAATCGAATGCACCCAAGATTCTGGGTGCAAATGAAGCCTTGGCTCCGGGTCAGCCACTCGGGGGATAACTGAGAGTAGGTTGCCCCTATAATTAGTAGTTTCCCCAAATAAGGGGACCCCAATATAGACCCCAAAATACTATAGTCCTTATTAAAGGGACCCCCAAAAGGGCGCCCCTAATCTTGGGAAACCCCCAATTAGTCCTTATACAAGCCTAGACCCTAGTATCGTCAGCTGTAGCGCTCAAGGATCTGGGCCTGTCCCCTTACCACCAAGAAGTTAGACGTGTGCTACACCCTAATGACAAATATCCTCCTTATATATACACATATATTTATATTCTAACAGAACTAATACTACATTATATTGGGGGCTCCTATGGGGGGGCAATTGGGGGACCACCCGCCTTCTCCATCACGACTTCAAATAGCTTGTGCAATCAGAAACATACGAAAAAACAACTGCCTTAGGAAGACCCGCGGCATAGCCTCTTGGCCTAGTGTAAGGCCCAAAGGAGGCTGCAATGTCCCCCGACGGAGTTTGCCCGAAACTCCTTCTCCAGTGTTTTAGGCAGTCTGTACTAAGGGGCTCTGCGTTCACCTGCTGCCGATGTACAAAGCCTCCGGGGCCAGGACTTACGCTGGATGTTCAGGGAAGGTGCGGGTAGGCGGGCGTGGTCGTGTGTGGGCAACGGAAGCAGGCCTGAGGGACCATGTAAAAAAGAGGAACACCAGAAACACAGAGCCATATCAATAGCCTTTATACCCATCAGTTAAAGCCCGTAAGCTATGACTGTGGGTAGCAAGGAAGATCCAAGTAAGGCTGCGTTCGGTTGCCCAGCAGCTCAGGATCAAGTCCAGGAGAACCACAACCGTAAACGAGTGCCTGAGATGTGCTGTTCACACATGCAGCTCTAAGAATATCCCAAGCTTTTTGGTCCCTTTTATAGCGGCATATGTCCTATACTTGGAGCTTCGAGGCAATCATAATCGAGTTCTTGGTGCTTACCATCCACTTGCAACCACATTAGGAGGGCTAAATGCGCCTTATACCTAGGTGTTACATACAAGTATCAGCAGGTTCTTATACCCTGAGACTTCAAGCTCTCATGGGACTCCAACCTGGGGCCCAACCTACTTGCAAGATTAGAATAGTTATGTAGGGGTATATAGGGGCATGTTAAGGCTTAATGGGGTATATGGGGTCATAACTCTACAATGATAACAAGAACTATAAGGTTTTGGGGTGCGGTATACATAAGCCAAAGCATCATACGTAGCTATGAGCAGTCCAGCCGCAGGAAGATCTCGTAGTTGCTCTGCAGCAAGTACCTTGAAACACAATGAGCTGAATGCCAACAAGTTTCACAGTTGACTTACTTTATGGCCCGTCTACCCTGTCTTTCTGCTACGTCCGGCACTTGTCCAGACAGGGCTTTCTGCACAAACCCAAAGATTGGAAGGGGCTCTGGGATTGAAAATGCTCGCGGAGGATGTGCCACATACCTGCATGAGGCAACAAACTATAGCCACCGTGGCATGCCTTGAAACATCGTTGCAGTTTCCCAAACTAGCATCATACATTCCCCACATCCTTTTACTAGGCGCCCGAAGCGGGATCCTAATTTTTTGGAAGCCGCAATGTGTGCCCTGAAGTCAAGTCCGATGACGGGATTCAGTCACTGCACTGAAGATCACTAAGTTGATTGGAAGATTCCTAGACTATCCCTATTATCTACTACACCCTGTACAAGCCTACAATAATACCCTAAGTCCCAGTTCCCATGTTATTGTCCATCTGATTTTTATGTCGCTGAATAATGTAATGTGAGCTATAAACCCCTATAGTAGTCCCCTATATAATCCCCTGTATAAACCCCCTCTAAGGAGTTTAGACAATGGCTAGTGTGACCGCTTACCCTGAATCCTGGGGGCCAGACTTGATGCATCCAAGTAACTAGAACAGGGGTTTGGGGGTGAACTCTATCATAATCATGGGGCTGAGGGCTTAGGGATATATGAGCTAAAGTTTGAACTCCTAGTATCCCCCTGAAAAAACCCTAAAGTACTCCCCTATATAATCCCCTACATTACTGCCCTTGTAAGGAGTTTAGACTATAGCTCAAAAGACACACACACATATATATATATTTACACGTAGATGTATGAATCATGAGAGGTTCATGTTCCTAATCTCCAGCTTCTACGCTACGACTACGACTTATCTTTCCCAAAGCCCAAGCTGCATGCACATGCCAACGGCCGCGGCGCCGAAGCTCACTAAGTGGATGGCACACTTCCAGGACCCTGCAGGGAGTTTTCTATAAACAACAACTGGAACGAAACTGCGCAAGCAACAGCAGCCACTTTGGCTAGCGCTGCAGTCAATCAACGAACATGGGGGCAGCATGAGCAATTGAAGAAACGGTGTGGCGGTCCCAGAGACAGCAAAACTCAGTCCTCCGAGCATTCCCGACTCCCGGGTCTCTCAGAGAACTAGGTCACAATACAAAACAGAAACCAGCTCCTAAACCTCAGGCCCTCTCTCTCTGTCACTCGCTCTACGTCCTAAGCCCAAACCTTCACTGTACACCCTGAGCCCTGCCTGTAGTGATCCAATGAGCATCGTCCTGCTTCAGCATTGCAAGCTCAGACGACCTACTTCTGCCCAAAGTGGACTTCTTGGGGAAGGAAATCAAAGTGTAATGCTTGGCGGCTGGCTGTCGAGGTAAACCCCTAGGCGCCTGATCCAAGAGACACAATCCGAATGGACAAGCTGGACTCACGCGAGCTCCATCAATTTGAGGCGATTGTAGACCTTAAATCCTATACCAGGCAGGGGCTTTGCCCAAAGTTCTGCCGATAACGCCGCGGCCCTTATCTGGGTGTCTGCACGACTTTTCATGCCCCAGTGTGAAGTCTGTGTAAGGGTTTGGAGAGTTTGAGGTTTACTCACTGGGGGTTGGTAGGGAACAAGGGAAGGTACGTAATCCCTATGTAAGTCCGAAATCATATATTCCCTTGTTCCCTACTACCCCCCAATAAGTTTAGGGTTTCCGTTCTGGCTTTTCTTTCAGTTAAGGCCTCGTTTAACCGATCTCCTGCTGACGCAGAAGCTCTGGCCTCCAGATGAATGATAATATGCTTCCAACTTTCCCTGGGTTGTATATGGAATATGTAGAGACAGTGCCGAAAATAGCGGCTATGTAGGGTGTAAGGATGTTTTCCGAATAGCGGAGAATTAGCTGGAAAATGGAAAATGAAAAAACGGAAGCAGCGATCATAATAGGGTGTAGGGTTTAGGGCTAGCTTGGAGGAAGGCTTAGCAAGCCATGACAAAATTACAGCTGCTGTAACTAGTTCGCTTATAGGGGCGAGACGCATAGCAACTCGATCTTAATCTCGTGACCGATCAAGTTTCCATTGCCCAGGAATGCTTTCACACGCTTACCTATCATCATCTTAGCTGTGGATGCCCTTCAGCGTTGATTTTTCGAAAAGACATCTGCTGTAGGGGCTCCGGGCTTCTTCATTCTAGACCACCTGTACAAACGGAGTGTCCCCCACCTAGGTCTACATACCTGAATGCAAGGAAGCCTACAGCTGCATCACAACGCGATATGACTAGCAGAACCCAAGATGACCGGTGTGCTTTTTGAAGTTCACCTTGCAAGGTTGCTTCCTTTTTACCTAGAACACAATCACAGAAGGCTAACATATTCTTACAACCCTAAACCGTGAACCAGCCCAAGTAAAACGGGCCACCACCCTATAGGCCGTCCTTCGACACGATGGCCGAAAGCACCAGGAGAAACATAGGCACCTCGTCCCACATCTCCTCGACTGGCTCTGGTGGCTTTGGTGTAAGGTTTGGAGCTGTTGTTCTAAAGTCCAAGGTTTAGGATCGGGGAGGTTCTCTGTTTGCAGTTCGCGTTTCAGGGTCGTCAGTTGATTGGCATTTTTTGGCTTTCGGTCCTTAGGATTTTGGAGTTCAAGGGCTGGGGCTTCATTTTACTGCGGGGAAGGTTCAAAACAAGAAGTACATCTTTTAATTATGCGAAACAAGGATGTACAGCATAATTGCGAATGATGTCAAGGTGCATCTGAAACGCTTATCTTGACATTCTGGGCATATGCTGTAACTTTAATCCGCTGGGATGGGTGTGAAACGGACTCCGGGGCTTGACAAGGCCTAAAGGCTTTGACTGTGGACTGCAAGGAGCATGACATTCAGAAACCTCTTGGAGGTGCAAGTGTTGATCTTCATGTTTCCAAAGAGGCCTCTGGGACCCATCAAGTCTTATTTGAATGAACACTAACGAACCATCCTAAGCGCCCCTAAGCGCCCAGCCCCTGGCCTACAAACTTGAAACCCAAAACAGCAAAACTGTAAATCTTTTCAACGACCACTGCAACATAAAATCCCTGTGAAGACAACATCATGAGGGCTCATTTCACCTTTGCTTAGTCATTGTTCGGGCAGTATTGGACGATTCTCGAAGTATGGACCAGGCTTGGGTATAACATATATTACGGCAGCTGATGTTTAGCGGTACCCAAATGGGACAATAATTTTGGGAACCTCCCGTAGAAAAGCCCCTCCCCCTCCCCCTCCCTTTCACAACCGCGTGTCCCACTCAAAGCGCATGGTGCCATGGAACATGAAGCTCCCAAACCCAACGACGAACCTCGATGGCTCTACTTTAGGCTGAGTTGAGAAAAATTGGTCGGGATAAGGGCATGCTTTCGCAATCTCATGTAAGGTCAAAGATGCAGCTTTGTAAACATTGTTGTTGGGGTAGAGCGTGACCAAGCTGATGGGTTAGGGTTGAGCTTTGGAGGTGTAGGCAGGTCAACGGATTATGGTTCAGGGAAGTCCAGGAGCATGCAACACGACATGCACTAAATTACTATAACTAAGGCGCTTAAGGTTGTAAGCTTGTAGCTGTTCTTGGGACACTGGCATGGGCGGAGGCAAGATGAACTTCAAGAGCCCTAGGGATCATTGACATGACATGCACACTGCCTTGTCCTTGCTGATTGTTAGTAGGTTATGAAGCAATGGATTCCTGTGGTAGCCCGTATATGGGGCTTTCCCAAAATTATGGGCACCTCTTGGGGGGGAACCCTATAATGAGGATTATAACGTTTTAGGGTCTATATTGGGGTCCCCCTGTTTTGGGAAACTACCATATAATTCACGTATACAGTCGTTGCCATTTTCTTCTGCAATCCCTACATCAAAAGCAAGATAAGCCTAACCCGTGAATATGAAAGAAAACACCAAGTTTTTCCCATTTTTTCATGTGACTCTCCATTGTCCCTGTAACATCTGCAATATCCTAAAGCCTTAACCAAACTAATTACATCCCTGTTACCTTAAGTTTGCATTTCATTGTCCACGTTCTTTTCCATTAGGTTTTCCATTCACTAAGTGCTTCGCAACACCCCTGCAACACCTGCCATCGGTCACGTCTTTGTGGCAAAAACAATCCTTCAATCCAGGAATGTTTAGCCTTGATAGGGTCAGTTCGCTTAAAGGAGAGGTCATACGGGCTTTCAGGGAGTATGTTCGAGCCTGAATACCGAAAGTATTGGGGCCGTTTCTGAACAGTTCAGGATATGTTGTCAATGCCTTCCCTCCTCAAAGGGGAACTGCGGTCAACTTCATGTCACAACAGGGCAATGTTGCAGGCATGACTTTAAACGCATGGAGCTACAAGGGGCACTGGCAGGCAAGATCCTGGGGCAGCAGTCGGCAGCAATTCTCCAGGTCCGAACTGCTTAGGTTTTGTGTTGGTGCATAGCCGGGGAAGGTGTCCGGGCTCGTAGCATGATGATGAAAGTTGCTGGTTGCCAGGTCCTCGAAAACCCTCAGACAATAACTATCTAACCCCTGAATTCAAAGCCGAACCCACTTCTTGGAAGATCTGCAAAGAATTTCCTTCATGTACCCAGGCCCGTGTGCTTGGCTTGACGACCCGTACGCTGCATGCGGGCCGGGGAACATGCCCGCCCAGATCACTTTGACTTTGAGGTCGTAGACATTGCCACCGCGATAGAGACAGTAAAGCGCCGGAAGGCAAAAGAAGGGAATGTTGCTCCTGCGATACAGCCCCTTCAATGACAAGTCGCCTCTTTGCGCACATGTTAACCTGAAAGTTTTGAGGAGGGTAGATTCGCGATGTGTGAATGCTTGGCCCTCTTTCCATACCGCCATATATAAGTACCGGCGTTAGGATGCTCTTGAACACTTTTCATTGCATATCGCCTGAATGGATCCAATCGCTTACTGGCACGGCTTGGAGAGATGCGCATGTAAATGGATGCCACAAGACTAATAGGAAAAGCTAGCCAGAAGTCTTGGGAAATCTATGCCAACACAAACCAATTAGAGCATCCATGCGAAAGAGATACGGAACATAGATCGAAAAGATGAAGGCCAAGCCTCAACAAAGAGACCAATTGCAAGGCTGGGCACACTGAGTTCCAGAACTCGGCGATATAGGGAGACACGATATACCTTGGAATGCCGCTTGGCATTAGAAAACTTTAATATTTAACAGCAATAAAAATAAAAAATGATAACACTAACAAAAGTATAAGCATAAGAAGAATAATAGCTACTGTTCGTCGAATCGGTGCGGAAGGCCCAAGGCTTTTTGTATCTCAAACAAATACAATCCAAACAGTGGACTACCCGTTTGAGCTTTCGTCTAGACTCCTTAAAGGGGGTCATAGTAGGGATTTTAGAAGGGAGCATTACAGGAGTTAGTAAGGGTTTAATAGGAATGTAGAATACAGCTTATTTAGATGTTGTAGTTTACCTTAATAGGGGGACCCTGATAAACCTCAAAATACTATGATCGTTATGATAGGGAGCCCCATAATTGGCGGGTGCGGGGAGTAACCGTAACGGGAACCAGCCGAGACCGTAACAGAAACCGCGAAACCAGGCCGGCAAGCAGCCGAAGCCGAATTCCCAGAGCCCAAATCTCGCAAAATGGGGGACCGAAAATCGGTCCCTCTCCAGGACAACTTTTTTGCAACTTGCTTGTACCTCGTTCTACTCATTTTCTGCTTGAGCTACCACTAGTGCCACTTCGACACTCCTTTTTGCAACTTGTTTGTACCTCATTCTAATCATTTTTCTGGTCGTACTGGCCCTAGTACTACTTCTACACTCCTTCTTAAATCCTGAACCTACACTTTAAACCCCTAAACCCTAAACTCCAAGCCAGACCTTTAGATCTTCACCCTCCCGGGGTCAAGGTTTGGGTTTAGGGTGCTAGATCAAGGCGATTCATTCATTGTACGGACAACAAAGGTTCTATATGCTTTTTGTGGGCTATAAGAACCCTTACTACTACTCCTACCACTCCAAGGTATGATGGTAACTAGTACCTAAGCCTTAAAAACCCTGAGCACAAAGCTCCAAGCCAGAGCTTTAGATCTTCACCCTCCAAGAGTCAGGGATGGTCAAGGTTTGGGGTCTAAGGGACAGGGTTTATGGTTTTCGGTTCTGGATCAAGTGGACTTCTTCATTATATGGATAACAGCTAACAGAGGCTGTTATATGCTTTTAAGGGCTATAAGTACACTTACTAAATCCGCTTGACCTTCCAAGTGAGGCAGAATCGTGAGCCCCCAGCCAAGTAGGGATTACAATATGTTGGTCCCTGTTTTACAGAATTACCTTTTCAAAGCCTGCAAACTTGAATCCGAAAACCCTAAACCTTAAACCCTAAACCCTGAAGTTCACATGTCTGCTTTTGTTTCAGAATGATAAATCGATACTTGGGGCTGTGGCTTGGTTTAAGGTTGGTAGGAAGCCGGAAATGCCAGACAAAATGCACCTAAAGGGGGACCGAAAATCGGTCCCCCTTTGGCAGAGTCTGAAGAAGAAATGGTCCATGATACTACTTTTTTGCCAGGAAAATCTGAGAACCAACATCGTCCGAGATGCTTCGCCTCACAGAACTGGTGCAAGGCATTGATCTCTCCCCAGTACCTGACAAAGGGATGCGTAGGGACGTAAAGATTAGTATCAAGGACCATAATTTAGGGTTCAAGGTTTTGGGGCGACATAGGGGGGTGGAAAAGAAAAGGGAAACTGCTCTACAGGGTTAGCGTTTTGGGATAGTATCTCAATCATGGGGAATCAACTGGAAAAGAAGATGGAACATGAAATGGAAACTGGAGTTTACATAGAAGGTATGCGCAATAATAAAAAGGAAAGAGCAGGGAAACTTTTGAAATTGGATGGTTTTATGGGGACTCCTATCAGGATCCAGTCCGTCATTCCTTGCTAACCACAGGTAAATGAACTGCAAGACTATCATTTCTGGTCGCCGACACAGTGCCCGTTAAGCTGTGATTTTTCATGATTTTCGTATAATTCTTGAGGCCATGCAGTTTGACATATGATTCACATCTGCTATGAACACTACCATGAAAAGGGTTGCCAGAAGTAGTAAGTAAAGGTTCGACCTGAAGTCCCTGAAGTGCCCGGTCGTTGACGAACAGTGGCTCATGGGAACACTCAGTCCCGGAATCCTCCCCCCAAACTAAGACAAAGGACCCTTTTTGGGGTTGAGTGGTAGTAGCTTGGGGGAAGATATTCTCGTGCTTTTGCCATCCAAACCTCAGACAAGTGCATGGGGACAATGACTGAAGCAAATCCTCTGCTGAGCCTGCAGCAATGGCCAAGGTGGTCCTAGTTGTTTCCTTGAGTTCTAACAATCTAACATGAAAATTATAATCTTCAGGAAGCCCTCAGAAAACATCAAACCAAACATGTAGTAAGGCTGTAGCTCCACATACCCCGACAGGAGAGACGACCTATCTGGCTGAGAACCTAGCCCGAAACCCTAAATCCTAAACCCTGTAAACCCTAAGTCCTATAAACCTTAAACCCGGTAAACCCTAAACCCTATAAACCTCAAACCCTGGAAAGCCTAAACCCTATAAAACCTAACCAATAACCCTTGAAACCCTAAAACCCAAACCCTATAAAACCTAAACCATAAGCCCCCCCCTTAGCTTGGCAACCCAGAGACGCGCATCTCAAAACCCAAAGGCGACCCACAAATTCTTAGGGTTTTGGGTTTATAGGATTTAGACACGTGCATCGCACACAGCAAGCATGGCAGCAACTGTCCCTTTTATGGGATTTAGGGTTTAGGGTTTCTCAAGCACACATTCACTTGGTGCCTTTAAAGGGGTTTATAGGGGATGTATAGGCGACATGTAGGGTTATATAGGGATATTTGGGGTTTAGGGTTTCCCAAAATTAAGGGTACCGAGTTGGGGCTAAAGCTCCTGCAGAAATTCCAGGCCATCGCTCTAAAACCTCCAGCACTCTACATCACCCCAAGACCAGCCCCCCTAAACCCGAAACGCAAAGCCCCAAGACCAAACCTGAATGCCAGCAGACTATAGTTTTACCTCACTATTCCTTTTTTTGAATCGAGATAGCTCTTTATTTTATTTCATTTTTGGGATTACACTGGACGTAGGGATCTATTTGTTTGAGGATAAGAGATTAAGAGTAACCCTGCTTGGAAGGTTGGGGGCACTTATTGGGTACACCTATAAGTAAGCTCTATCAGCCACAGAATATCCCCAACTATCCCGATCATCAAATAATATTCTTTAACACCCTGACCCTGAAACCCTGAACAATGATGACGTTTTCAGTTTCCATTCATTCTCCATTGCCTTTTCCATTTGATTTTCGATTTGGGGTTATTGTATACACGAAACCTAAACCCTAAACCCTAAACCCTAAAGCATACAGTAGTTTTCATTTCCTTTTCCATCCTGCCAGAAATGACCTACCCACGAAGCCCTCCTGACCCTAGCCAACCCTGTCACCTTAAAACCCCTAAAACATCCCCATATGAGCTACTCCTAGTATCCCCCTTAATAACCCCTGTAATGGTCCCCTATTTAATCCCCTATATAACCCCCGTTAAGGAGTTGAGACTATAGCTCATATGCCCCTATAAGCCTTTAAAAGGGTTCCCAAACCCTACTCTCTAAGCCCTCCCGGTACACAAAACTCGAGGCTCAGCCTCGGCAGCTCCAACACCGTTGCGTTCGCCATGGCGGTCAGGGGTGGGGGGACACTGCACCCTTTCCCAGAGCCCTTTGGCGCACACGTTTTATGCAATGGTATTTAAGGGTTTTGGGGTTGTTCTGAGTTCCAGGCCTTGAATGTCACGCTGTACAGGCGACACATAGGGAACCAGGATTTGCCACAAATGACGAACTCTTGTTCTGGGGTCCTCGGATATTGTTTTGGGTATACAATCGACACCCATCGAAACCTAACTCCTAAACACAAGTTCCCAAGGACAGTCCCTTATGAAACACTAGCCCTAAACCCTGGCCCGCAAAACGGTATTGCCGTCACAAATCATCCTGACAGCACATTCAGACTACTCCTCCCATCTTAGGAACGGCGACCCTCGAGAGCACTTACACCATGTAGCCTCTGCCCCGGCCTCACGTATAGGTTAGGAGGACCCGCCCACCCTGTAATAATAGTATAATAAGAATATAAGAGGACCCTAATATAATCCGTATTACCCCTTATAGTCACTATTACTGGGTGGGGGGTCCACCTAATGTATAGGCTAGTTTGCTACAAACATCACAAATCAGGACCACCTCCCCCACACTGGCTCTTCATAACATTTTGGCACGCTTGAAAGTATTACATTGATGTACTGGGCAACAACTGAGAACTAAGGCCCAGGAGCTTTATTAGGACCACCCATTTCCAAGACCTTTGTTTCAAGATGGGTGTGCTTGAAATGCTTCAAGGCTAAGCAACACCTGCCCCACACCCCCAATAAGAGATACCCACATTTTTTGCTCTTGCTCTTGTAAAAATCATGGCAAGGAGTAAGGCTGTCATGGTTAACAGTGCATCAGCACACATTTTTAAGCTGTTGTGAAAATGAGGTATCTCAACGGCGCACTTTCGGTGGCCTTAAACGTTGCAAACTGCCACCTTGCTACACGCCAGGGTTTTTTTACAGTTGCCATGTGGGGAGTTCCCCAAACTGGGGTACCCCTAAATATCATGTGCCGCACTATAATAACCCATAACCAAAATGGGGCCATAATTATGGGAAAGACCCATAACCCTAAACCCCCCAAACTCGAAGCAGCTCTAGAACACGTAAAATTGGCACGTCGGCGTCGCCAACAGCATGGTAGGGAAGTCTGAGGAATAGCGCTGTAGTATTTCATAGTACTTTATATAGTATTTTATACAGTATGTAGTACATTATAGCACATCATATTATCGTAAACTATTATGGTTTGTTTTGTAGTAGCATGCAGATTACAACTACAGGAGTAGTAGTTGTGGTAGGATAAGGAGTAGTAGGAGGAAGGGGAATAAAGTAGGAACAGGAGAAGGATGAGGAAGGATTTTTGGTTTGAATCCGATTGAAAAAACTTCGTAAATCTGTGGCTTCTGTGGCCAGGGAAATTTGAATATTCTCACACCCTTTATGAGAAGGAACCCTACCTTGCTGATTCAGTATCACCTCAGGCCATTAAAGCAAAGCAGCATGTGTTCCTGAGGCTCCTGTATATATGGCGTGCGCGTTGCCGCTATCCTCAGTTCAGGTTACGACTCAGGCTTAGCGTTAGCTGTAGGGACCTAGAATTGAAAATATCTAATAGAATAAGTTTGGAGACATTTTTTCTTTACATGCCTGGAAGCATTACAAGGGAAAGGGTCTGTAATGATCTTGCTGTTTCTCAGTAGGGAGTATGGGAACATATTCTATAGGGATTATATTGGATCATAGGTTGGGTATATTCCCTGATTCCCTGCTACATACCAATAAGTTATGAAGCCTCCTGGAGATCGGGCCTTGGTCCAAATTCTAATGCGAACTGTATTGTTACGGTTCGAACAACCCTTACCCAAAAGCCACTAGTGAGAATCTGGGGGTCTCCGAAACATAGGGGCCTCTCCTTAGCAGTCGTTTTACTAAGAATCATAGAATTGGGGTGCTCTACTGGGCAACCCCCCAGTTATGGAAAGTCCATATCTTTAGGAAACGTCCTGGCCAGAGGTTGGGCAACTCCCGTCCTTCGAGTCTGACAAGAGTCTTAGTGATTGACGGAAGTGTGGGACCTTCACTTTCTAGGGGCGCCTGGCTGCTGCCCAGGGCAGGTGAACATAAAGTACCTAGCAGCTCTATGGTCTGTGTATACTCCATGTATAGATGTTAGGAGGACCCGCCACCCTGTAATAGTGGTATAATAAGAATATAATAGGTCCCTAATATAATCCCTATTATCCCTTATAGTCACTATTACTGGGTGGGGGGTCCACCTAATATAGATGAGTAGCTATCCTTCAGGGAAGGGTACCTTGCTTGTGAAAGAGATGGGTTGTCAAGAAAGGGATCCTATTCTAGGTCCCTAGCAGAATGAGGCCCCTGTCAATTTTTTGGGTCCGCAACATGAGGCCCATAAGTTTCACCCCTCCCAACAAGTATATACTTGCTGAGCAGGTAGGTGACAATCTCACAGCACCTGCATCAAGCCCTTTCTTGAGCTACTGCGCGGTCCGCATCCACCTTTAACTAGTGTAGACTCTAAACTCTAAGCCCTAGAAAGGTGAAGACTTGAAGAGGTCCTGAGCAGATCGGTCCATAGCAATGATGGTATGCTAGGGGACCTGAGCCTACAACCTAGCTAGAGAAGTTGAGTATAAACCCTAAACCCTATATAACCCATTATAGTCGTTTCCATTTTCTTTTCCACTATCCCCAAATAACCCCAATATGACCCTAATATAACCCTAATATTGCTAACCCTGAACCCCCACAACCTAACTCTCTAAAAGATGCCCAGGAGCTGCGCGGCTTCATCCGTTTGTCGCTTGGGAGTCAATGCGCTGGCTGGCCTGGAAGGCTCCATCAGAGATCCCTGAAAGAATTTAAGGGGTTTAGGGTTTAGGGTTTAGGGGTTTAGGGGTTTCGTGTTATATCTTGGCCCAAATTCAGATGTTGAGGCGTAGGGTTCGGGGCTTGAGATCCTGGAATTAGATCGATGCGCTTAGGCTTTAGGATGTAGGGTTTAGGGTTTGCTGGCCCACCGAACCCTTCGAAGGTGTCTGCTTAGAGCATTCAGGTGGGACTGAAATGTTGGCCATAAAACAAAGCTTGCAATGCAAATCAAAAACCACGTTTTAGGCTTAAGGTTTGGAGTTGAAAGTGCGAGTGTTGATTTTGGATCCTACATGGTAGGTATGGCATGCTGACAGTCTGAGCCCTATCATAGACCTAGTACCATTTAGTGAGACGGGAATCAGCAGGAATCCCTACTACTAATTAAAAGTTGTAACGTCTGCAAAAAAATTCAAGCATGTCATACATCATTCTAGACATACTTGGAGGGAGCACTCTTAAACTTCCTAAGATTGCTCTTACAACAAAGAATAGGCTCCCTGTCACCAATCTTGAAGAAGTTGCTCTAAAACCCCTCCTTCCATCCTCAAGTTTCTAGCAATCTCCTTCCCAGTGCCACAGTCTGACCTGAGGGGAGTATGTATTATTGCAAGTGTGGCACTTATAGAGGCGAGCGGTATACTGTATACTTCTTCAGTCTCAATGGCACGTTTGGACGGACAAGGAAGCACCGCAACCGCTGCTGCTGTTGTTGCTGCGGCGGTTGCTGCTGCTGCTGCTGCTTTTATTTCTCGTGCTCCTACTCCCCCTCGCCCTCCTCCTCCGGCTGCTGCGGATTCCTCTTCATCATGATGATTAGTTTTGTACACTGAGTTCGAGCCGCCTCGAAATGAATAAACTCCAACATCCATTCAACCAAAAAATCATTTTGGGGCGATCTCATCCTCAACGCTCACACTAAAAAAGCATTTTGCGGAAGGCCCTGCGCACGCCTGACTTTCAGGCAGCTGGGTCGTGCAGCCTCCTGTCTGATGAGCACTGATGTGGTTTCTCTATAGATAGGGTTTAGGGTGGCCGCAATCATGTAGAATCCTGAGTCATATCATCTTGAGGTGTATTTGACGTACGGCATACCACTTTTACACAGGAAATCTATGTAGGACCGTAAGATTGGTACTGGCTTCCGTGCGTATAGTAGACCATAGTAGACCACAACATACTTGAATGCAAATAATCAAGACTACCAAAAAGAGGCCGCTAATTTCTGGAAACCCTCGTAGTTGTTTGAAAATCAAATATAAGGCCTTTTGGGAACGTCTTCTAGACGTCTCCTAGAAGTATCCGGAAACCCTAATGTCGGTACCATTATAAACTTTAGGGCCTAAAGTGGGCGTAGCTTGTAGAACTGGATCCCCAGGATCCTATAGGCCTATGGTTTTACTCACAGAATTTGGTCAGAGAGTTTTGAGGCTGCGGGCCCTCAACCGTGAAAAGAAACGGGACCGCTGCAGCATGAATGGTCCTGAGGCGTGCCTGGAGATTCCGCAATGATGCTCTGGATAGGACCTCTGACAATGCCTACTTCTCAAAAAACAATCAAAGAAGGACATTGTTGCATGGTCCAGGGCGGCATGATAAGCTTTCAAGTCAGACTGCTATGCCATTGACAACTTTGTCGCTCTATATGACATCAAATATCAAAGGAAGGGTCCACGTTGAGCCACAGTTCTCACACCAAAGTAGTAATATCGGACTAAGGTGATTTCAGTTTCCTAGCAAGGCTACGCCCCGTTTTCTCCAACGGTCTCCTACACTGTCTCCAGCAGTCTTACCAAGAAAGCCCTGCGTAACAGGACCTTTGATTCTGAAACATCGCGAGGTCATGGTGACAAAGCCTTACTCCAGTCGGGGATTCTACAAATAGCGCCTCCTCCTGCACTTTGGACAAATGCTAATTTCTGACTCTTCGATTCCCAGCATGGTTCACCGCGAAAACCAAGCAGCACCATTGCTGCTGCGGCTGTCATTCTCCCACTTGTTGCAAATACTCCCGAGTTGCCGGCTCTTAACCGAGCTCCCGACTGTAAGCACTGGCATCTTTGGATGAGATCCTTGACCGATATATATCCTTGGCAACTGTTCGAAAAAGGAAGGCATGGGACACTGTTCGTATAGATGTTACTGCATACACAAACCAGCGATGCCCCAACCACCTACGTACATACCTAAAGTCGTGTTCTTGTGTGCAGTTTTGCATGGTGAACGTTATCCATGTAGTTGCGTAGCACAATTGCATCAACAGCTCCACTGTTATTCTGGTAGTGTCCAGATCGCTGTACGCAATTGAAACTGCAGTATTTGGCCGGCGGAAGGGACAACATTAGCTCCCGGTATACTCCAACTAGAACAATCGGACCCATACATCTTGAGAAACCATCATGTTGGGGACTCATGTAGCATTGCTATGCCTGAAGTCCCAAGGACTGTAGCATATCACGCGCAACTACAACCTATATCGGACTCTTCGTTGTGTTGTCCATTCTCTCCTTGTTTCTCCCCTTTGCATAACATCTATATGAACTGCAAGGAACGGCCCCTTCTAAAGAATATCTGCTGGGCTCCCCTAAACTGCTGCAAGGAAATACCAGGCAGGAGATGACTGATGGCGCCACACGGTTTACTGGCTCCTTATTGGGATACTTGTCCAATGTTGGCCACAATGCATTTGCAAAGCTTTCTGGGTGCCAGCGCTTGAGGAGCTTGGTTCTTACTTTCATCTAGACAATGCTTGCAGGGACCACAGAGCAGGGCTCCCATCAAGCCATCGACATGAAACGCCCCTCTGCTGCGGTTGTACGATGCTGGCCAGCCACGGACTGCATTAGCAAGGAGTCGGCCTTCATCCGCCACTTCTGCGAATGATTGCGAGGAGTCCTGTTAGCAAGCACCAAGAACTTGAAGTGTAATTACGCGCTGGTAGTGGGATGCTGTGTCAGGTGATCCATCGTGAAACTTCAATTCTGGAGGTGTGAGAGTCTGCGTGGCCAGGCCATTCCCTTCGGCACCTCCCGATGCCTTCTGTAAATTGATCTCTCTATTGTGTTTGGATCTTCCCCTACACAAAGTGTGGTCAGAAATAATGTTCTTACGCGACTTCCACCGCATAGCATTGCCAATGATTCACCATCCCATGAGAACTTGAATGCTCTGAGTAATGCCTGACTTTGGCATCTAAGCCTACTGAAAAAGCAATCGCCGAGACCTCTTCATGCAGCCAAGGGCCCTCCAGCTAGCATGTCATGTGGACATTTGTGTAAATGAGATTCCCACTGTATACCCCGTAGTTACAAACATGCAGTCCTTATTATGGGACCACCAAGAACCGACCCACATGACACCCGCACCATGTTCTTGAGGTCTTCAGATTTCGCTATCCAGGAAACACATACAATTCAGGGCCAGATCCGCACGAAGAGCCCGAAGCAATCCAACCAAATTATCTCATGACACAAAACCAAACCCGCAAATCAGAAACCTAATTTCGGATCCCTGGCTCCTGCAACCCTCCTCCGTTGAAGGTCTTTCCGGCTGCCTGTGGGTCCATCAGGGGCCGGCACATCAATATTGTCCCCTCTCCGGAGCTGGGCTCGCTCGGGACATCAGGAATAAGTATCTAGCATAAATACATAATGTTTTTAATTTTTAATAATGTAATTCGTGGTCCCAGAATTAAACTATCTAAATAATTTAAAGAATTTATAAATGGATATCAGACGCTTGCATGGAGGGCTCCGTAAATTAAAGAGGCGCCTGAGATAGAATTCATTATAATCCAAATTGTAGTGACCCCACAAATGGACCCCGGGGCTATGGCAACTGTAAACTCTAAACCCTAGTACCTAAGCCCAGTTTCTCTCTATAAACTCAATCCTGAGCCCCAATTCCAGCCCCAAACTCCTAAACCTTAAGCCTTAAGCTCAACATATGTGTAAATTCCAAAGTCTGAATGCCATAGAAGGGATCCGCAAGAATACTGCCGCAAAGAAAGCTGAATTTTTTAGTTTCCAGAGAATAACTTACTGTTGGTTAGTAGTGCATGCAGACATGGATCCCAATAGTAATAATCCTTATATGATCCCCAACAATACTTCTGCACATTCACTTCCGTGATTCAGAACTAACCACCCATAAGCCCAAACACTAAACCCTTCAGGATGCAGGAGGTGTTACGCTGGGGCCTGGGTTTTTGCATGTAGAGAAATGGACGTTATATTAAAGCTTCTTAGAATTATCTGATAGATATATTGAAGCAGCTTCTTATGATTAAAGTCCGTGGCGACACCTTAAAGTCTGCTATGCGCTATGCATAAATCTGAGATAACATAAGGTAACAGTATTGCTTAAAACTGTTAGGTCATTGGGATTTGGGGGGGGGCAAGTCTCTGAAGTTAGCATATGTTGCAACAGTGCCTGCCCCCCCAACTTCAAGATAACACAATCCGCAAATCTGGCAATCTGGAAGGAATATGTCTTTCTTTCATTTCCGCTATTCGGCGATTTGCCGTTTGCATAAGGTAATGTTTAGGCTCACAAGGGTGGTCCCCCCCTCCAGAAATCAATCATGAATTTGAAGTAGCAATGGAGGAGGTATTTCTTTCTTTTACGCTATTTGCCTTTCTCACAATGTTGCAGGTCAAAGGTCAAAAAGGTTAGGTTTATTAACTCTCCTGGGGGTTATAAACTTTCCTGGGGGTGAGGAGTGCAATATTTGCGCTCATATCTGAAAATGATGACTTGGGCTGTATTTAATTCATGCTATTTACCGTAAAAATAAATAGGAGGTAAGGTCCCTACCCTAGAACACCAGAAAATACTGTAAAAACCGACGAATGAGCTGCGTTGGGATACGATATTTTATATATATATATATTATACTTGCATCCTGGACATCCCCATTTCCAAGCAAGCGTGGCTTTACGAAAGGGAGCTAGGGATCTATACCAGATTCAGGCGTAAGTATAAAGTGAACAGTTTTAGCCCAGGCACTCTGAAATTTAATCAGCCCTTGTGACCTTGAGCCATTCATATAGCTCTTCTGCGTTTTTCAAGTCCTTATCTTGCTTTAGATTAACTTTCTGCTGCTTCTGCAATTTTTCACAAAGCTAGCGTCCTTCTAACAGTACGATAATCATTCGAGGAAAAGAACCCCCTAATTTGTTTTGAAGAGGTAAAAATGCTTTCGACTCGCAGAGACTGCTAAACCTATAAAGCTCTTAAGACAGAATCTCTGAAATACGTAATACGATGAACAAACAACCATCTTCTTCTAGATACGTAGCGAGTGCTCATGCTGGCCAAAAAATATTAGTACCCTCAGCGAGATAAAGTAACGCTCGTGAATTTTCTACAGATCAAGAGATTTGTAGAACTCTACTTGGAAATCAAGAGGGCTTGTCGACTTCCTGACGAGAATGAAAGACCCCACTGTCTCAATCAGAAGCAGTATAAATCCTTTCATTCTTCACTACATAAAAACGTTGCTTTGTGGCATATCTATTGTTAAGATCTATTCTTGGTGCTCTAAGCTCGTTACTAAAATGCGTTTCCTTCATACCAATTACTTACAGCACAATTCGAGGATGCCCAGATTCTTGTACAAGTTTCCCCCTTACTTGTTTGAAAATTTGAAAATCAGGCTCAAAATCATGATGCCTCGGAGACCTAGAACTACAATTACGAAATTTCTGCCAAGAAATATGTGTATTCCCAGACAGCAGATTTGTCGGTATTTACAGTGTTTTCCAGGGTTTGCCATAGCCATAAGAATTAGACCAGAGCATGGGTAGATCAAAATGACCAATACCAAACCCAACCCTCATAATTATGCTTCAGCATCATACTTATCACTAACCCCCAAAATAACCTGTATGCAAAAACCCAGGCCCCAGCGCGACACGCCCTCTCAGGATACTCCCTTGCATATACAAGCCTTGTATATGTTCGATTTGCTACTACATGTCTATATACAAACCTATCCGAAGAAGAACCCTACTAACCACTAATAAAGAAGACCACATGTTCGAGACATTCGTTGACCCTAAACCCTAAACCCCAAATAGTAGTTTCCATTTTCTTTTCCATTACCCCAATATAACCCCTATAGTATACCCCTATATAATCCCTATTGGTTCATGAGCCTGGGAGTCGGCAGTCGGTCTGCTTGACCCGGCACGCTCCAGCCAATGCCTAGCATCCGAAAGGACTTGGTAGTTTCCGTAAACAGGGGCGGGCACCAGTGTAGACCTCGAAATACTGTAGGGATCTCCAAAAATAGTGTCCCTAATTTGGGGAAATTAGACCCCAAATGCTATACCCTTAGCTTTGGGAACGCACATTTCAGACAGGGGCCTTTTGGGGATGCCCCTCCCTATCTGACATGGAAGTGTGCAGGAGGAGCCTGACAAAAACTGTTGTCCTTCTACAGGCACCAGTTTGGAGGAGGGTAAGTGTTGGGGATTTCTAGGTTTGGACTGCTGGCGTTTGGAATGTCATGCTTCTCACTTGCTTCATACTTGCGATCTTCCCTGGCCGAAATTGCGACCGCCTTGTGCATGTAATGAATGACATGCCGGAAGGTGAAAGCACGGCAAATCTTCCTTAGGTTTCGGCATGCAGCTCAGCATGCTCAGAAATTAAGTTTCGACATCAGGAGCAGGCGCTCATCAACTGCTGCGCTGTACATGCCCACAGCATACACCAGTTCACAGGTGTTGTTCAAGTGTTGGTTAAAAAAAGGCCTAACACCTACACTCGCCCTGGGCAATTATTCTCCACCGCTCCCCAGCCGCTTCGTTGGGCGTGCTGTAAGACCACAGTCTGCATAGACCACAGGGAGGGGTGTGGGGGTGGGTGGAGTGGGGCTCGAAGGGTCTCAACTTTTACTGGTGCTTCCTGGGTTCACCTCACCCAAAGCATGAAACATGGGTTGAACAAAGAAGGCTTCACCTTTCCCAGCAGCCTCTAAACCCCAAACCCATGCCTTTTGAACCAAGGTCCCTAACCAACTTTGCTGGTTGCTGCTGGGGAAAGCAGGAATGCATTTGTACATCAGTCCCCATGAAATCCCCAACAAACCAGCTCTCATATTCTTATCCATTCAGTCATTCCCTGCCAAGCACGATTACTGTAAGCAAACCACACCATTGCATGACAAAATAGGTGGGCATCTTACGACGGACGTGCGCTCCGCCATGTTTAGAGCAAAAACTGGCTCAAGAATGAAGGTCCTACATATCGTTGTGCACCTAGTTTTCATGTCATTGTCCATTACCTTTTCCATTTAATTCACCACTATTAGTAGCCCCAACCTCCTATGTAACCCTGATATGTATGGTAGGGTTCGAGCTTATGGCATCCCAAATACACCAAATAAGACCACTCAGCAAAGCTCCTAAGGAATCCGATGCATAAACTCAGCAAAAACAATAATCTACTTCACATATATTCATGGATGAACACCCTAAACCTAAACACCTAACCCTGAACCCCAACCCTACACCCTAAACTCTAAACCCTTTACACTACACCCTAAACCCTAACCTGAAAACCTTAAACCCCAAACCTTATGAGGACCCCCCACCCTGTAATAGTGGTATAATAGGACCTTAATATAATCCTTATTATCCCTTATAGCCACTATTACAGGGTAGGGGGTCCTCCTAACCTAAACCGTAGCTGACTCAAATCTAGACGCAGGAAGGTGCCGGAGCTACAATTCGAGGTCCGCGGGGTGCGGAGCAGGTGGGCCACCTGGGCTTCCCAGCTTTGGGGCTAGCTAAAGCTAGGGTTAGGGTTAAGGTTAAAGCCTAAATAAGGGTTTAAGGTAAGGCTCAACCGAAATTAGGGTTTAGGGTTAAGGTTGAACCTGAATTAGGGTTTAGGGATTTAGGTTTAGGGTTTGGGCTCAGGGCTTAGGATTCAGCGCTCAGGGCTTCGGGGTCAATTATGGCTAAGGGTTTCTAGGCTCATCTGCAACTTCAGTTGAAAAGGGATTCAGGTCTATCCTAGGGACCCTGTGTCTAGAAGGGCAGTAGGCTTTACAGGACCCCGTTACGGGTTGCATGGTAGTTTCCGGTCTAAAGCTTGGAATTTCAGACTGTTAGAGTTTAGAATTCCGGCTTCAGGTTTAGATGTTTGGATTCCTTGGCTTACTGGGACCTTCTCCTGTGGAGTTCCTGGAAGAGAAGGCCTCTTTGCTTCTGATGTATATCAGGGCCCTACATAGCTATATTAGGATATAAGAGGTTTTGGGATTCGGAGAGAAGGATTAGGGCTAACAATGCAGGCTTTAGAATCTAAAGCTGAGTTGGGCGAGGATACTACAGGTCCTAAACCTTAACCCCAGAATGGTGTACGGGCAGGGTTGCCTGCATAAATTGCGCCGGACTCTTTTCAGCGGGGCTATACCATACTTGTTGTAAAGGTGACTGTGGAATCCTTCAGCCTCCCTTTATACTGAAATACACACTTTCTTGGTACGTGGAAGTCTCTAGATAGACCCCCACAATCCCTGGTTCTCCAAAGGCCTCAAACTTTGAAAAAAACACCGCCTAGTTCCCAAAACTTGCACGGGGGCCAAGGCTGCTTGAAGTTCTTCTCAGGAACTCCAGGAAATTTCATGCTTTTGGCCTAGGGTTTAACTACTTCCAAAACTACCCTAAGCAGTATACTCAAGATGTGGCCATACCTCTGCATGCTTGTTGAATTGGTGGACATAAAGACCATCAGCTTCTGGGCAAGAAGCGTTACATGACTCTGTCATATGAATCTACCGAAAGATCAGGATGCTCAGCCGTTGAAGTTCTTGAGAAAGGGACAGGGGTGAACTTCAGTCATCAAGAGATCCATGAACCCTTCATCTGGATTTTTTGCTGAGGTCGCTATCCATGTATTTTGGGTGCACACAAGGGCCACTGTTCTTGACAAATTCAGATCCAGCATGCAGTGCAACTGTCAGAAGGAAGCACGCGTTAACCCAGCTTTGCGAAGCTTTTTGGAGTTCAGGATTTCAGGTTTCAGAACTGGGGCAGTGGTATCTCAGACTACGACCAATGCATCTCCACAACAGGCCTCACTCTCTCCGACAATGATTGCTGTAATTTACGTAGCCGGTCCCGGGTCTGGATGCGGCTACGAGACCATCATAACGACCCAAAACTTCCCCAAAACCGCTTTGGTTCCTTCAGGGTTGTGCTTAGTATCCTACGAACGGTATGAAAAGGCGTTCTTTGAACAACGGCACTAGATCATGCAGTAACAACATTCCCTAAAAATGTCCAATCCTAAACTCTGAGCCCTTGACTCTCACAACATCCTGACTAATCAGCAAATAGTAAATTCCCGAATCCAAAACCCTAGATGCTCCTGAACAGACTCATTGATGATCACTGACCTCCCTTGCCCCTAAACCCTAACCCAAGTTGCATGTAGCGACGCTGTGAGATAGGAGCCGGCCAAGTACCAGGACCTGGGAGGGTTTAGGGTGTGGGTTTGGGGCTTAGGGTTTAAGGTTTAGGGAGGTAAGCATACTACGAAACACTAAGGTTACCATAATGAAAGCAAGAACAAGAAGGAACATGAGAATAACTAAAAATGGTAACAGTAAAGATGATAAGAATACTTTGTTATGATAGGGGGCTTTAGGTAATAACCTGATATTAACTCAAGAGTTTTCCTACCGGGTCACTTGCAGGTTCAGAGGGACTTAGCAGATGGCGGTTAGGGTTCAGGGTTCAAGGCTGGGGGGACATAGATAATGAGCATACTTCCAACTCATACAGATAGGCCAGAAAAAAAAAAACAATGATCCACTTAATAACCTACTGACCAAAGTCTTCCTGGTCCTTCAAGTGGGGATTTCGGAGTTTCAAAACATCGGGGTCCCCGTCGAGTCCCTGTCTCTAGCCCCCACAATACTAAAGCCGATTTTGAGGAACTCAGCAGAGGACCCTGCTTCTTGGAAACACTCACTTGGGGTGGAAGGCCTCAGGATTTAGCGTGCAGGGATTCAGTGTCGAGGCAGTCAGGAATTACGGCTTCGGACTTCGGGTTCATATACTAACCCCAATATGTGCCCTATAATCCCTATATAGCCCATTATAGTTTCCATTTTCTTTTCCACTATCCCTATGCATCCCCGATATATCCCCAAAATACTATAATAATCTAGGGAGACTACGCCAGTTTTTACATTGATCCTATGCTGAATTGTCATTGCCGCAATTCCTTTCTTTCTACCACCTACATATGTGAACAAATGTGCTCAATGAACCTCTACCCCTTTTGGTCCCAAACTCTTGATCTCTATAACAGACTTCGAAGAGACGCCCTGAATTCGAAAGCAGATACCCTCCAGGAGGTTTTTAAGCCCTTGACCCTGAGCCCCAAATCCTTATAGTCCCCCTTAAGTAGATAAATTGTGGGGTATATGGGAATCTTGTTATAATATACCCAAAGCCATATTCTATCTACTCAAGGGAGATTATAACGCTAAACCCCGCCTGGTGGACTGAACACAGCAACAGCTCCTCACATTCCCAACGTCATCACTTCCTGAAAGCATTGAACACCCTAACCCCAGATATTCAATGTCCCCGAATACTGAACTGGCATGTTTGGACACCTGCCGCAAATCTTCAGTAAAAGGGGCGGGTTGCTTACTACAAATGACAATGATGAGAGTATTTTGTGCGCACGGCACATGGCATAACCAGAAATGCAAGTAATTGTACAAGATTTACATAGAGTATCAGCAACATCACAGCAATGCTGCCTGCATGCAACTGGAATTCGTATTCATAGCGATAAACATGATACTGGCCCAACAGAACAGGCAACACCTACAGGCCACAGTAACTACATGTCGAATGTAAAGGGATAAGTACAACAATGATAGCCTCCACAAGCAAATATGCAACCCATACAATACCTTTCCCCCACTAATAGCCCTCCCCACCCCTAGTAAGACATGCCCGCAATACAGTATCCTTATATGCCGGGGCCAGGGTTCTATTCTTAAGGGTGGGGGTTCCTCCCATTAACTTGAAGGGACTGCCTTTTCCATGGGAGGGTTGAAACCCCAACCACCCTCAACGGGTTCGTTTTTGAGAGTATTATTTAATAGTATCAAACATGAACATACACACACACACACATATATATATATATATCCATTATTGTTGAACTTGCGGATAGGGCGCCCATCTTCTGCGGCGTGCAGCGTGTCGAGGACGCTTGCGGCAGTCGCTTTGACATGGCTTCAGGACGCCCCATGGGCCTAAAACCCTGCAGCCAAGGTTTGGGTTTGGGGTTTAACGGTTTTGGTGCCTTGCTCCCTCGGGATCTAAGGTATGGGTGTGTGTGTGTGTGTGTGCGTGTGTGTGTGTGTGTGTGTGTGTTTGTGTGTCTGAGGGTTTGCAATGGCTTCTTTTCAGGACTTTAGTTGGGGCTTACAAGTGTCAAGTTTCAGGGTCTGGGGGCTTTTGGGTGTAGATTGGATTTTAAGCTCTGAGGAATGAGGGTTGTGGGGAAGTATGTTATATACAGTAACAATACCTACATAGGGGCTTCAACAAATCATAACATTGGTACGGGTAATTCGTGGCCGTGACGGAGAGACATCCTGCTATGCCACAGTCCCCTATTCTTCTATGCGCCGTGGTCTAAACTCCTTAAAGGGGGTCATATAGGGGAGTATTCTAGAGCTTATTCAGGGGGATACTAGGTTTAGATTGTAGCTTATACATCTCCTGCCAACCAAAAGTAGAGGATTCATTCAGGCCGCACTGGCTAGGGCAATAACATCCACTACATAATCCCAGTTTCCGTCGCATTTTCGATTTCTCCACTCGCATCTCCATTTTGGGGGATGACAAGATATCAAAGGGCCGGCGATTCCTACGTATCTGCCATCTAGGCTGATACTCCCTCGGGGAGACAGCCTTGGGCCTTGCATGCCATGCCTACACATTCTAGGGCAGGGTGTAGGTAGGGCCTGGTTTTCTAAAGCCATGGGTCCCTTCTTGGGGTGTTGTTTGGTAGGGGACCCTTAGCTGATTGATAGGCCTTGATTTTGAAAATTGCCCGCGTGAGGGGTTTGTGCACAGCGCTTTGATCTTTCATGACGTTCGCGCCAGAAACAGACTCGTCTTTGCGCCGACGGCTGAAGACTGTCAATCTGGAACGATGCGTGCGAGGGCGTTGCCGCTCAGCATGACGGATGCCAGAAGCAAGTCCATATGGAAGAAGATTACCTGATGGCGGGCGTCCAAGTCCACGCGGCAGCAAGAAAAGCACATAGTCCAAAAAGTCCTAGGAGGTATCGGAATGGCAGGTTATATCGAACAGGTCTGCTACGACTTCTTCTCTTGCCCTCCTCCCTTTTTGAGGGTCCCAATCATGACATACTGTACTTGCTCAAAACCTTTACTAAAAATACCTTTACCCAGATCCCCAAACCCTACAACTGAGACTACCACCATCACTACTTCGACCACGCCCAAGTCTGCTGTTCCTGTCGTCCAGGACATTAGCGCCACAAATTGAAAGCAAGAAGGCAATGTCTCGGGTTAACCCCCCACTCATGGTGACCACAGGCAATCGCGATAACATTATAATCGCGTCCGACTATGTAGCCCTACTATGCTACTATTGCTGTGTCAAGGGCCAGAAGCCGGAACTCTGCATCCTAAAAGCAAGGCACAATCGGTCACTTGCACTGTGACCTTCAGCCATTCTCAAACTCCTATGCATATGATCCCATTCTACCTCTAGACCCTAAATCCTAAACGTTGTACAGCCCTGTTTATTCTGCAGAGGTGTGGCCCTGCATCACTTTCTCAAGATGATCACTATGTAAGCGCTGAGGGGATCCCAAGAAACTCGTTACAAGCCCATGCCCCATTTATGGTTATTGAAAAGCTCTGGTCTGAGGGTTTCTTCGCACAACCCCTATCTACCTGGAATCGTGCTCTCCAAGAATGCCCTCCAACATCTTATGCACACATTTTTGACATCAGGCCTGTGAGTCCCAGGGTGCCGGCAAGTCACGGGGCGCAGTGCTTGGCGGTAGCTTAAGCGTTTTGGTTGTGCTTGGCTTGAGGTGTGTAGGGTACCAAATTTGACGGTTTTAGAATACCAGGCTTCGAGGTTGGACTTTAGCACTCCGGTGGAACAGTGCAGGTTTCGGGGTGTGAGCAGATTGCTTCGAAGTTTCTTGACATTTGGCAGATTGGCATCTGTGTGTAACTTCGGTCTTTGCTGCCGCCCACTCCCCAACCCATCTTTATCGAAAAAACCTTACTAACTTACATCTCATCCCAAAGCCACAACCTTAGAGGGCGTGGAGTCGCAGCCAAGGAGTACGGGAGCCTTTTACTTCTGGGCAGGTTCCGGGTCCTCCAGCTTTGAGGCTTAGGATTTAGGATTTAGAGATTAGGGCTTACATTGGGGGGTTTAGGGTTTAGGGCTTCATTCAATTTGCGAAGCCCTTACAGAAGCTCCTTGCTATGAATCAAACAGGTGTGAGTGAAGGGGTGTATCATTTTGGATTGGGCTTCATTCATCTAAGTTGTACAATCATTGGCCTCTCATATGCACCCTAGGTCCCAGAGTCCCAAAACACCTAGCATATGCCTTATGCATAGCTGTTTTTACATGCGTACACATATGAGCCATAATCTAAAATCCTAGTATCCCCCTAATAACCCCCGTAGTAGTCCCCTATATAGTCCCTTATTTACCCCTTTAAGGAGTTTCGACTATAGCTCATACATAGTAGTACATTGAGATACGTCTTAAAATTTCGAGGTAACCTAAACCCCCTTTGCATGATTTGTGAATAGGCCCTCAGAGCCGACCTGCGTTTCTGCAAAAGATAGAAGAGGATTGTGGCCTGAACCCTAAACTCAAGCCCTGTTTAGGTTTATGTTGTAGGGACATCTTGAAAACAAGCAGGTGTTACCAGAATATAAAGGAAGCAGGTTAACATCTTGTTCAATGTACAGGGTTGGGCACAGCGTCTGTTACCCACAGCCGAACCCTGAACAAGCCGCGCGAAAACAAATAGGGTCCTGTCATGGCCCTCAACATCCCTCAACCCTCTCACCTGGGATCCTTGACTCCACTTGCTGGAACAATTCTGTAGCCTACATCCACCAAGAATCCTTAGCTCTTGAAAGGCAAGGTTGGTTCAGGGCCCGTGTCCTTAAAGTAACTTACTATATTGGGGAAACCCTATTATTTACTATATATATATATATACCCATTATGGTAACTTAATTTAACTACTAGTTTCCGGGCCAAAGACCTGTCGCGCCCGGGCTTTCACTGGCGCTAACTCCGTTCGGAATAGCGCCACTACCCATCTTTTCCTACTGCTACCTGTGTCGCTGCTACTTGCTGCTACTACTAATAATAGTATAAGTTTAATACCAATAGTAATGTTATTCAGCCACAGCAGTGAAGACAGAACTGGGCATCTCTTTTGCCGTACCTTGCAGGCCAGATTCTGCTGCTTCCTGTCTCGGATATGTGTCAAAGTCGAAGCTCACTTCTAGTCATTCTAGTTTCATGGGCTCTATCCAAGGCACTCTACAAACTGGGTGCTTCAACTTTGGGACACACCCGTGTCGTTATGCAGGCGTGCTTGTGGCCGCAGAGAGTCGTGACATAGCTGAGGGTCGGGAACTGTTAGAGGCAAGTTGCTGTGCTTTTCTGACGGTATCTCAGAAGTATGGGCTTAGGAATCTTGGGAGGTACAGAAGGAGGCCACCAAAATGAGAAAGATGGAATAAAGGCACGGTTACCTCAGTGACAGATACAGCAGAATTGAAATCATGAAGAGGAATAGTTTTACTGTATTGTTCGTGACTTTCAGTAAGATAATACTCACAGCGCCCTTAATAAGCCTACAGGACCTACCGTCGTCGCCTAGCTGAAACCCTGGGCAAGTAGTTCTAGCTTCAGGTTGATTCACAGTAGGGCTTAGGCAGAAGGTATGGTCAATTTTCTGAAGCTCTAATTATTCACGTGCTCAGTGGGCGAAAAGCCTTGCAATAGCCGAAAATGAGATGATTGCATGAAATCCGAGGATCCTGGTAGTTGAAGCTTCGGGATGCCGTGTTGCTCCTGTCCTAGTGTCCATGCTACTGCTTGCGACCCTTGCTGCAAGAATCGAATTTGCCAGCCAGCATGAGCAGTGACCCAAAACCTACACGTAAAACCAGAGCTGTAGACTTTTGCCTAAAACCGTGTGGCTGGGTTCGAGCCATCTTTTTGCGAACCCTGCGCCTCTCAAGCGACAGCCGAAGGTCCCGACGCACGGGCATTCATAGACTATTCATAGATACAAGAATGATTCACATAGTTCTGTCATGGTTTGTGTGTTCGAGGCATGATATTAGACATCACACAGGTATCTTCCCGTCAGGGTTCCGAAGTGGCCACAAATGAAAGGCTGACCCACGAATCATCAGAAAGCATCGGCCCGGAATGGATTTGACCTATGAAAGTCCTGAATAGGGCTCCAGTTATCGTTTGTAGAGTTCTACAGATCTTTGAAAGACAATTTTCAGTTCAGCACTGACTTTGGGTCGAATTGTTTGGATCAGCCGAATGTTCCACCAGTTACTTGCTGCCAAAGCCGGCATGATGATACCCCCTGGTACTTTGCAAGGCATGTGGGGATAGCTTGTAGCAACCAGTTTAGGGGATTCTTTGGTGATTAGTACAGGGATGCCTTCGCTTACTAAGCACCAGTCGATGCATACGATTGGTTTCTGTAGGGATTGCTCCCGCGTAGTTACCTAGCACAGCTAGCTCCAGCCACAGACTATCTTTCAGCCAGCCCGGATCGCGAGTAGGAATGGGTGCCCTTAAGAAAACGTTCGGTCCTCACAGTGTGTGACGGAAACCTGACTCTTATCATAATTCCCAATTACTCATCCATCACTGCATGCGCGAGGGAACAACAGACTGGGAAGCAGTATCTATCTGAAGATGCCCTAAGTCTGAAGTCCTACACTGCTCATACGACCAGAACGACGTTGACGCAGTGGCGTGTTCACACAGTACTCAGTACTCTCCCTGGACAGACCATGTAAGACTAAGGCCTAGGCGTATGCTGATACCTTCCTGGATCATCCTGCAACCCGATGCCTGGGCCCTAATCTCTAAGTTCTAAACTTATGCTCACGCAGACTGTTTCCCAAAACCCTGCACAACCCAAAGGATACTATATAACCACCAGAATGCCACAGTGTTGGTGTTCACGGTCATGCAAGCTTTAGCGTCTCAACAAAAAAGACAAGACAATACTAGCCACTCGTGGGCCCCACGAGAGAAGGAGAGCAATCATCATCATGACTCATCACCGTAGCGGTAGCTATCGTCGCCAACAAATTGAGCTTTCAATTGCAACTCCGCTGGATGCTTCTGTCGTCGTGTGCTCCAGAACTCAAGGTGATCTCGGTAGTGCACATATCCCGAGCGATGCAAGATCTCCTCCATCAGCAGTATCGTCCCGTAACCCCACGAACCGTATGAACCCTGCAGTTCCAACCTCATACACCCTAGCCCCCAGGCCCCAACCCGACGTCTTTAAAGTCCTGAACACTTAATCTCCAAATCCCAAACCGCAAATCACTAAGCCCAAACCCTGCAAACCCTGTCAAGCCCACACACTATAAACGCAAAGCCTTAACCCTTAACCTTAACCCACTTGGCGGGACCTTCTGGCTCGCAATGATCCTTGCCCAGCTGACGGAAACCCGGGGACCGCGACGGCCGAAGTTGAGGGATGTCTACATCATGAGTTCAAAAACAAACGAACTATAGTCTAAACTCCTGAAGGGGGGTTACATAATGGATACTATAGGGGTTATTAGGGGGGGTACTAGGAGTTTAGACTATAGCTCAACTGGGTTTAGTCTTTGGGGTATATCGAATAATCGGGAATCAAATGGAAACTACTTTTTAGGCTTTAGGGATAGTAACCCTCTGCAATGCAAAATGAAATAGAAAAGAAAATGGACCTGAAATGGAGACTGGAAGTAAGTGCGCACTTTTAGGGACCGGGCTTCCAAATAAGGATGGACCAATTGTTTTGTCGGGCTGACATTGCGGGGGTCTCAGAATTTTGGGGGGTTTGGGGCGTCTAGGTTTAGGGGTTTAGGGTTTGGGGTTTAGTCTTTCGGTTTCAGGGAAAATTCCTTTGAGGCAGAGAAGATTGCATGTATATACACATGTATGTGTATTTGCAGCTGTGTATGTGGTTAGATGCGAACACCAGTAGGCAGGTGGCTCCAGCTTGATATGTAAAGATCGGCGCCAGTTTTGTGTCTGTTTGAGAGGGAGAGTTGCTTTTTTTTGACGGGCACCGAGAATAGTAGTGCGCAAGAGGCCCTAACTTCAGAAGTTTCTTCAGCGGCCAATTTAAAAGAATAATTGGTGACAAATCTGGTGGAAAAATCTTAGAGACAACTGGCCAGGTCGCGGTCTCTCCCTACACCACAACCACAAACAGCAAGAAAGTGTGGGTGTATTCGCTGTGCCGGCGGGTCACGGCTCATGGGCGGGGATTTTTTATAGAGGAACCTTCATGAAACATGGCGGCGGGATCCACTTAGTGCTGTTCCCAGTTTGTGCAGAAAGCTACTTTCAGAGAGACCCTCACAGGTGCATGCTCTTTTGGGGGCCTGTACGTGGAACCCCATGCGGTATAGCCTCCTACAACCGCGTGGATTTCATAGAACGTGCTGGAAGACTTCAGGTTTGTCAGCGTCTCCACCAACCTAGCCAGTGTCAAAAGGCTCCCTTGTAGCAAACACGTGCCAGGTTTGACTTGCATCCTGCAATTTGTGGAAGGGTACCATGTGCAGCTAAAACTCAGGGCCATTGATATATGCTCATCATGCACCATGTCAGGGCAGGGGGTTCTTAGGGCTTAGCCCGAACATAAACCTACGACGAGACCCTATGTCCGAGACAAAATCCACACAAATTCATGCGGAAATGACCAACGCCTAAGACCTTTGTCCTTACTAGTCTCCTTTCCTTTAGGATGGAAAAATGCCGAGAGTGCATACATTATCATGCGCTAGCGTGTGGAATAAATGGAGACAGGGTGGCTCAGAAGCCGTCATCAATGGGACGAAATTATGCACTCGCATGAGCAGACATTCGGTTACCAAGCTCCCTGACAGCCACCATAGCAAGGATTCATTGCTCTGTCAAGGGCAGTTTGGACACACCGAGGATTTCGTGACATGCTTCCCTTCGAACTGAAGAAAGACTGCATTGCAAGCTCCATGGGTACAGGCTGGGGCTAGGTTGAACCTGTGCAAGTGTCTCCCCAAAGCCAGCACAGCGCAAAGCAGAACTGCTGTCCTTCTGACAGCAACAGACTGAACCAGCCTTTCCAAGCCCCGGCCTCTCACGTCTGGCATTTAGCAATCTGATCCCCATAAGCAGGGCACCCTTTTTGGTGTGAACTTTTTGCATACGGAACCTAAGACTTTCGACCTCACCCAGCTCACGAACTCCAGGCTACCAAAGCTCCCTTGGGAAGATGTATAAAGAAGGGCTAAAAAATTACCAACGGATTATAAACTATCAGGGCCATATGGGGTTTAGGGTTTCAGGGTCCCTGGGCGTGGCCCTTCCGTGTATGTATGCTACCAGGCTCAACCTTTGCGACGTAAAAACACAATATCAATCCTTCACCCACTACAGGGGTATTGTAGGGCTGGTATAGGGATAGCATACGAGCCATAGTCAAAACTCCGAGTGTCCAACCCTATGTGCTCCTGTATATAAGCCCCTATACAACCCCCTTTGAGGAATTTAGACTATAGCTCATAAGGGTATTCTAGGCACCTTGTAGGGACACTACAAGACACCTCCCACCAAGGCCCCAGGAAAACATCATAGCAGCAAGAGTAATGATTGTAACAACTTGGAACAAGCAATCGTAATAAGAATAGTCATATTAAAAAATGCTGGCAGGTCGAAAAAAACCATGAGCATGAAGGTCACCAGAAACATAATGAAGCGGCGCCACCACATCAATCCCCATACATCCCTTGAACAGCTTTATCGAGAGGCTTTTGTCGTTCCTTCTACATACCGCCGCTCTGCTCCTTTGCAAACATGAAGGAAACCCTTGTTGTTCAAAAACTTGCGCTTTCTGAAACCTGGCTTCTGCGCTAGGCCCTGAATCCGAAATCTGAACCGCTCAACCCTAAGCTTAAACCTTACATATGGGATCAGGGTTTAGGGTTTAGAACTCTGTCCATCCACTTAAGGTCTCAAGCCGCAGCCACTTAGGGAAAGGCTCACCTCGCTTCTCAAATTCAGGGGCCCATGCATCCCGCATAGTGGTGGTGGTAGTAGTAGTAGGTAGTAGTAGTAGTAGTAGTAGTAGTAGTGGGTGGTGGTAGTAGTAGTAGTAGTAGTAGTAGTAGTGGGTGGTGGTAGTAGTAGTAGTAGTAGTAGCAACAGCAACAACAATAATAACAGCAATCATAATAACAAGAAGAGGGCCCTTGATTTCGAGAAATCTGAAACAAAAGGCTCACTTAGCCCTGGCACACCACAGCCCTGGGGGCCCGCCATTTGCATGCATCGCGGTTTGAGCTTCAAATGCTTAGGGCTTGTCGCGTCACATTTTGTATGATGTCAGAGCGATAGCATTCAGGATGTTACGCCCTGAGCCCTGAACCCTAAGGCTGAAGCCCTTCTGGCTTTGAGGCCTAGCTTGCTATAGCCGAGACATAGCCACAAGAAACAAGGCATGTTATGTGCATAGAGGGGTGTAAACCATACTTCAGAAGCCTTCAAAAATCAACATTATGTTGGGCATTTTTCACTTCAAAGGCCTCCCTTACACAGGCAGGAAATTGAAAAAGCTACTTCCAGGAAGAGGACCCAACAACTCGACAACCTCGCAGCAGCTAAAAGAGCAGCTTCATGCGTTCGATTTGGGCCTGTTTCAGAGCAAGGGGGGCAAGGCTGAAGTAGGAGGACCGCATGCGCTTCATGATTCTAGAGCTAGAGCGCTATTGCAGCCCAACCTCTGTTGTGCGGCTCCGGAAGTTCAATGCTAAGCCCTGCCTACAAGGACCCAAATAATAGGGCTTTAGGTCCCAAATACCATTATATGAATGGTAGTTGGGCCCTTATTTGGGTCCTTGGACCCTTAGGGCCCCTAAACCCTAAACTCTAATCCTCTTACCTAGCCAGGGTCCACTGGTGGAGTGAGCTAAAGCGGGCAGGGGGATTTCATCCCGCCTGGGTTTGGAGGGGGTGCGGTTTTAGGGTTTAGGGCCTCGGCCTCCTGGTAGCAATCAAGATGAAACATGAAATATGAGCAGGATATGCAAGGGTTGTATAAGGATCATTTCCACCAATGGGAATCCCCAGCCGCGCTATTTTCAGATATTCCTGGTGTAGTACCAACATGTTTTCTTTATGATCCAGTGGGGCACCACATGTGTACATTCGTCAAATTTTCAGGATCATAGGGGCCCCCTCTCAAGGAAAAGGGACCCCAGCTCACCGCAAGCACTGGGACGAGCACCCAGGTTCTGGGAATTTCTGACTTTCGACAGGGCCTATGCCTATGCGTCCGCCAGGAACTGCTGAACTGGAGCCCGCCCTCAGAAATCAGACCTAGGCAAACCAACCCCATGACAGTGTTTGAAAGATTTGGTATCTGCAGCTTGAGAAACTGACTTGAGATAGCAGACTACATCCAACAGAGCACAAGGGCGATTCCCCTTCACTACATCTGAGATCTAAACCCCTTCCCCCCAAACCTGAAAAAAAAAACTATAACAGCCAGGGCATATCGGCTGGCCGAAACCATACTAGCAGAATCAGGTAGACTACCTAAGCAGGTTTAAAACGGGATGTACTCTGCGACTTAAAGGGTTACAGGTGTACTTACTACGCCCTACTGACCCTCTAAATACCCTAGCCCTGAACCTGAGTGAAGAAACCATAAGGCTACCAAAGACCCAAGGGAGTCGATGCGTCTGCTCTACGGTTGCTTCATCGATATCGATGGTATGATTTCAATGTATGGCACTCAGTATATACACTCACCAATATGCCTACGGACCCCTGTATACACCAGCTAGAAAAGCCTACTTCATATCGACATCGACAGACCCTGATTCGCGTTGCGACCTAAGAAATACGAGGACAGTCATAGCGTAATATGCCCCAAACCACTGTTCCAACTACTTAGGTACCTACTTGCACCTTTCAAGGGCTTAACACGTTAACTAATAAGGCGGGGGGTGCGTAGAGACCCTAGCTTCTTTAGGGAGTGTGGGCGTTGGTTCGGGCCCCCGTGAGGATTATGTGGGGAACGTCTTGAGAGCCTTCCACTCAGCTTATTTCTAGTATGGCAGCAAGCACTAATATCCACAACACGGCGAATTTTAGGATTTCTACAAAGCAATGTGATACTCATATCCATCAAAGTGTTAGATGACTGCAGGCAGCCTTCACACAGACTACAAGACTCTAAGCCATAAACCCATAACTTACTTGCCAGACCAGCTTCAAGTAGCCCCTCCCTAGTCTTCTTGGTCACAACTGCCGCTGAGTTCCCCGCCTGCCAAAAAGTTCACCCTTCAAGTCTTGCAAGCGTGCATTTTCATAAGACGTACGCGTGCATTCACACCAAAAGGTATCAGAGGTTACTTTCGCAGCGTTAAGAAGGGGTTTAGGGACCCAAAGCATCCAGGATGACAAGACAAATTCAGAGGATCAGGATGTCCTTAAAGCGTGAGGAAGCACTATTGACACCGAAAAATCCTGCATGGCCAAGAATACTACAATACCGTATCTCGCTTGGTATATAAGGTGCTTATAAGTCATGCAGGATAGTATTCACCGTAAATAGGTGCAATGAAAAACAAGCAAGGCTGCCAGAAGTACTCATGATTGTCACAATATGTTGGTACTCCTCATGGTGGTCTGCCCTGCGCAAGTTCCTAGTTCCTGAGTTTCCTGGCCCGAGAAGGATAACCTTCTAATAAAAGCAGAATTTCCTACACATATATATGTATATATATACGTATATGTACAGACACCCAAATGGTCAAAAGTTATCCACTTACCTACTAAGTCAGGCTACACCCTGCGCTTCTGCATCTGTCTCTGCGCTCGGTGCTCCGTCGAAGAAAGAAAACTCGCCCCTGTCTGCGAAAGGTTTAAACAAGGCATTCCCTGACACCAACGAAAAAGCTGACCAAGTGCTTAACCCTGATGCTAAGTCAAGGTTTAGGGTGTGCTTCTCCGCCATGCTGGGTAGGCACCCAATGACGCAAATGATGTGGGCTTCTCCGGATGAAGGGCGCATCTGGATCATCTGCCTTTCATGCTGCGCGCACTGGCCTCTCAAAGTTGACCGAATCCCAGGTTCAGAGCAGAATTCGTGGAAGTTTAGGGCGTTAGGATTCAGGGCAAAAAAGGCACCAAGACCAGGCTCCTAAGCTTTAACAGAATGGGATAGCAATAAATGATCCCCACCCGGTGACTGCAGATGGGGAGTATCGCACTGATGCTCTTCTGGAAAATGTGGCAATGGCCGACGTGTGGGGGTCGTCCAATATGGAACGGTTATATACTAGTGATATAATCCGGGAAATATTTACTTTTGCGGGGCGTGGGGTTTCCTCACATAGCCTGGTATACACGAACCTGAATCTACTGCAAGGACTCCTCATAAAGGGGCCCGTAGTTTTGACAGAGCTCGTAGGCGTCGATGGGAATGCTGCGCAGAGGCAATCGAATTCAAGAGCAGCCTCTGTGGACGTTTGCGCCGGGCAGGCCTCTAAGACTTTAAAATACCTTGCGGTTTTTGGGTTTGTTTATTTGGGGTTTATCCGAGCATACCCTGACCTAAGTTGTTGAAATGAAGGTTTTGGACTCCTAACTTCACACGAGTATATCAAAGGGTAGGCGATCCAAAAAAAAGAGATTGTGGTAAAGGAACGGCAGTCGTCGTTGTGCTTGCCAAAGTTGCAATGTCTAAGCGAGCAAAAAATGCGCCTGCTCTTGTCACTTCTGGCAATTCTTCAAGACAATAACAAGCTCTCTGCTTGCACAGTACAAGGATGCGACAGGTCCAAAAGGGAACCCTGCTTTTGCGAACCCCAGGAATCATAGCTATCTTTCCGGATCCTTCTACACAGGGACTGGGAACCGCATTGTGAGAGCAGCCAAAAAAACTTTTATGTAAGAAAAGGTAGGCATTCCTTAGTCCTTCTTAGCAGATTCCCAAGGAATTATGTTGGTCATGGGTCTTTGCCTACAACATTTGGACGTCAGGGACAATGGGCATTCAAGAGTTCAGGTTTGGGGGGTGCAATTGCAGAAAGGCATTAGGGTTCTCATTAGGCACGTAGAAATCCCAATCTCTGGATGTTGGACCTCCGGCGACTCTCCGTAGAGCTTGTGTGCTCGAGCGAGCAAGCACGAGCTTGCTTTTAAATGGTTGGCCGGAGTCCGTGCCAAACATGGTCAGGTTGCTGAGCCAATCCTGAACCACTCTCAACCCTGCACCCGCAACACCCAGCCTTACACGCTAAAACCGAAAACGAGGGAGCTCCCCCCTCCCAAAGAAGCCCAGCAACCGCCCATAGCTCGAAACCTTTTTTACCCAAACAGAACACTGGTCCATCCTTCAAGCCTGTCTTTTTTTGAATAACTGGCTGGTTGAGTCTCCAGCAAGCCACACCTTCAGGCTTGAGGACTTGGGGTCCTCCTTATGCCTGAAAGAGCAAACCCTCCGCATACGTTTAGGAAAGCCTATCCTCTCAAACAAAGACCCTCAAACAGGCACACCACCATCAGATTGCCTGGTCTGCATACTGGAGTTCATCAGGAATTCCTACAATACCGTGCCACTGTAGAAGCAAGTTTTCTCCTTCAAAAGACCTGCACAACCAATAAGGATCTCTGGATGGGTGTCCCTCAGCAGAACAATCCCCACCAGGCAAACCCTTATCCAGTCATGCTAGACTCTAAACTCTGCAGCATGTTCACCACAGTTACCCAACTTTGAGCATCTCCACATCAAACCCTTATCTCAATTCACAAGAGCAGGAAGGTTTCAGGGTTTAAAGCCCAGAGTCTAGGGGTTGTAGGGAGAGTCTGATGCCTTGATTACGAAGTCCCCCAAGGCTATGGTCCTGCCCCCACCCACTCACAATCGATAATAGGGGTTATAGTAAGGGATACGTATATTCAGAATATACATGTTATGGCTTCAGTACCCATTCATGTCAGAGAGTTTCATAAATTGCTTCCAAACACACGGATCTTCAAGTCTTCCGTCTTCCTATGTGGAAGTCGGCATTTCATAAAACAATGGATCCAATTTTGGCAGTGCCGATGTTAAAGACTACCGCACCTGGCGGGTATACGAGCAAACCGATCAAGATCCAATGGCCAACTGTCCTTGCAGGAATTCAAAATCTCAGAGACGACCTTGTTGCTTGGGGCGCCTCCGAAGTAAATGCTTCGATACACGGCCATCCAATCCAATACCTCCCGCAACGCTGAACAGGACTTACATCAGGCTTTCGTGAGCAGATTTACGAGTTACATAGAACGATCCTGTCGACCCAAAAGTGTCCTGAGAGATGCAGATTCCTGCCTGAGCCATGGGGTCCTTAAGTGGCCTATCAGTTGAATGGGAGCCCTATAGGATCCAGGAAGGCGGTAGATGCCCATGCTTAGGACCTTACACGGCCGAAGTATAGCTAGGCTCTGTGCCCCATCTCTATTGGAAAGAGCGGTAGCTCTGCACAAGATGCGCTTAAAGTGCAGGCGGATGCTCTGATACGGAAAGCCTAGATGTCAAACCTTTGACCCTAAGCCGGCCCTAAGCCCTGAACCCTAGAGTCCAAACCCATCACCCTAAAATCTCACCCTAGGGCAGCGCAAGAACTCCGTGTGAGACAGCATTGTCCGATGCCACATCCAACTAATGCAGGAACCGACGCTCACCCACCCACCTTTGAAGGAACTACGCGCGTTCAGATTTGAACTGTGGTTGGGAGTTTAAGGCCAGCAGGGTCCCATCATCTTTTACAGTCTCCACCGGAAAGGCCCTCTGCAGGCCTCATTCGGTTGGGGCGCGCGTCAGCCTAGGTTTCCTAGGTTTCCATGACCATGTGGCAAGAGCTTCCGGCAAAACTGTCCGAATGAGATCACGCACGTCCTATGCATTAAGCCGAAGCAGTAGCTGACACTTTGATTAGTGCGTGGGGGAATAAACCTTAGCAGGGAACATTCGTGGTTTCACAGCTGCCTCTAGAGTTGCGTAGAATACCATGTTCATAGCAACGGCCCTGAAAACCTGAAATCTCAATCCTGCGATTCAGTGTGTTCAGAACCTGTCATGGGTCTCCAAGTATTTGTGTCTGAAACGGACTTCATTCAATAATTCTGCTCAAGAAGGAGCACTCCCCATTTTCTTCCGAACTTGCGAAACCTGGAGAAGCCCTCAACATAGAAATGCAAATCAAAGTCTGGCTGGAAGCAAAATACGATTCCGCCCTCAGAAAATAGCAAAGCTCTCAATATCCACAAGGTTTAGGCGTTTCGACTCAAGGAAGACATGCCTAAACCCTAATCTCCCTTCTGAATCCGAGACTGCCCATGGTATGCAATTTTTGCATGAGTCAGCTGTGATTTTCTTTTTTTGGGTACCCCAAGCATACATGGGGATTAGAAAGGGATTCCGGTGCCCCCAATAGGGATTCTACTAAGTATTTTCAAAACTCCCAAACATTTCGATATACGGTCCCGAAGCCTCAAGTAAAAAGGGACTCAAAACTACAAGGCAAGAAGATACTGTTTCTAGTCCAACGCAGAATGGTCCCTCTTACAGGAACCCAAAAACTTAAAAAACTTGATAGACCTCCGTGGAAGGTTTCCAGAAAAACAAGGGTCCCTTTTCGGCCGGGGGGGGGTCCTTACACCGGTCTCTACTTGTAATCCCGTCCCCGTAATATTTATCCACCTCGGGTGGTTTTAATATCTGGGAGAGGGGGATTAGGAGTTCAAAGGTTGACCCACATAGCTTTCGTCAGGATGTTTGACGGAACAGTGAAGCAAAGGAGTCCGGCCCCGCAAGCTCTGAGCTCTTGCCCCACTCTACTTACACATGCTTAGTTGGGAATAGGGAAAAATCCTTGTATAAACCCCCGAGAACAATCCTGCAATTGTCCCTATAAACCCATGTCCCTACCCAACTGAGCATGAGTGAGTCTACGGATCACACACCTGCAAAGCAGTAGGCCTCAGCTTTTGGGGAATGCTGGGCTTTGTCGTGCTTCCCCTTTTTGGGGATTAGGTTCTTTGACGGTATCTCAGGCAGATCCTTAGGGGACATACCAGATGCTGGGATTTCAGGTCACTGGCTGAATCTGGTAAGTTGAGAGGCGTCCTTAGTGCGCATGACATGTTGACGTCATCGTGGCTCGTTCTTGAGCTTAACCTTCAACCCTGCACCCTAAACCATACACCGTAAACCCCGAACCCTAAACCCTGAACCATATATAAACCCTAAACCGCGTCAACTACAAAGGGGTCAGCTCCTTGATTTAGTACTGTTGTCCTGCCAGTCTGCACAAAAGGCTAACATCAAGTCTCAAGCTCTCAAGGCATAGTCCGCATTGCGCAGTTCTCAGAGGGATCTCTCATGTTAATGCTCCCCCCCCCTGAGATAACCGCCCAACCCCCCCCGTCCTCACAAACATTCCTGATAGAATGCCGTTAAGGCGGAAGTGAAAGGGGGTTTAGGGCTTAGGGAACCCTAAACCCTAAACCCCCTAAACCCTCAAAACTGCAATCCTTGTGTCACACCCCTGCCGAACTGAAACCCGCACTGGTCCAAAAAGCTAGCAAAACGTCTAGGAAAAAAAACAAGACCTCCGTAGTAACCTGTTTCCTGCACTTGACTTGACACCCCTACAGGCCAAATCGCTCAAACCCGCCACTCTGAAGCCAACAAACCCTAGACTCAAAACCTAAACGCCCAAGTACTTCTCCTCTGAGCCTCATTGTTGGAAGTATAGTGTCACCTAGAACCCGACACATCCTGAATAATGCTACATAACCCCTATCTAGTCCCTATAGAACCCTAGCTCCATAGCTAAAAAACCCTAATCCCAAGAGCAGCCAGGCGGCCAGTTCAACTCACAGCACATGCACAGGAGCTGCGCAAGGCGGCATCAGTCTGCCTTGGCTTGGCTTACCTCTACTGACTCTACTGAGTCCGCCTAAAAGGTTATACGGGAATCAAAAAGGGCTAAAAATGGATAATGGAAAGAAAATTGAGACTACTATTTGGGGTTTAGGTTTTCAGGATAATTCCCCCCAGAATGGAGACATGTAAAAGAATATGGAAAATGAAGGAATAAGTATATGTTTTGGGGGGGCTCGGTTTCAGGATTTGCTTACCTCTGGCTTGCAGGGAATGCAGGAGTGAAAAAGAGAATGGAACGTGCTACATTATTGGGGATGGTATAGGGACTATGAGTGTCCCTTCCTTCATTCCTTCCTAACCAGAGGCAAGTTGAGACCGGGACATTTCAGTTCGCTTCGCTTGTAGGGTTTAGGAGGAGTTTGCTTCAAACTTTGGGGAATTTGGGGGGTGTGATGTGGGGGCTGGCCTGTCAACGTATTTCTACATGATGGGTAATGACGGAATGCTGCTAACACGCAAATGATTGTAAAAACGCGCAACTAACGCCGATAACAGGAGTCGGGGTTTGAAAGTGCAGTTGCACGTTTCTGACATGTACATGCTATTGACCCCTAGTAAAACGCCCCCCCCCCCCAAACCCTAACACTAAACATTCCTCAGCGGGAGACCTTACAGATAGAGGGTCTACTTCATAATCATTTCCCCTGATGATAACAGATCCCACCTTAATACAAAAATACAAAAATACGGGTTCCCCAGAATTCCAAGTCCGGAAATCCCCCCCTAAAACTACATTTAACAGGGCCAAGACAAAATTTGATCACGGCACGGATCCTCTGAATTAGGGGGGTCCCTAGCACCAGTCTGTAGGATTAGGGATATCCTTGATTTCCTAGACTTAGATGGTTTTTGAACCGTTTCTATAGAGGAATCTAAATAGAATCTGAATGCGATCTTAGCTAGGTTTATTGCGATTTTAAGCCGCTTTGTATACGTTGAATAATTTTGGTCGATATTACACTGTAATTCGATTTTGAATAATTTCATGGGTTTGATTGTGTTGCTGGATTGCTTTTAGATTGGTTTGATGAAGATGCTCATTAGATCTTAATTGCTTTTAACGGCTTTTACTTTGACTTTGATTGGTTTTATTACTATCTTGATTCAATTTAATCGGTTGTTTCTTCGTGTTATCAAATTCCACATGCTTTTAATTTGGATTTCAAACCAGAAGAGAAAGCACTTCGCCTTCTCGGGCGCAGAGCTATCGCTGAAGGATCAAGAGTGGCCCAGCTCATCCTAAGGGTACCCCTCAATATTATAATAGTTTCCATTGAATTTTCCATTATCCCTATATAGCCCTTATATTCTATTCCCCTTAAGGCATCTGTTTACAATCTTGCAGATGGAGGCAGAAGCCCTCATGCAACGGCGCGGAAAACCTCAAAATGAAAGCTTCGCACGTAGTAGGCACGGTTACGTGTTTTGATGACTTGAGATGCAGAAGCCTTCTGAACTGCATCCTGATCGTTTGTAGGGAGTTTAAGTATTTCGGTCACTTGCTAAATATTGTCATCATTGTAGGCCTCATCGTAGGGACCTTTCAAGGGAAGGGGACGCGTCATTCTAAGAAGGCTCTATCCGACAACTGTTGCAAGACGAGCTCACTGGCAGAAGCCTCTGCAAACGCCTCGGCACCCTCACTCCACTCCAGCTATACATGCGGCATATACAGAGCTCCCTAGGACCCCATGGATATCCATAAGGATCCTTCCACAAATCACCTACTTGAGAAACTCCAAGAAGTGAGATTCCGGGAAAAATGCCGTGCATCACATCAAAGTACAGGAATGCGTCGGTGCACAGAAAAGACACCCTAAACCTTAAAACCCTGAAGAGTGGTGTCCACTCTATCTTCCATTATCCCCAATTATCCCCTATATAACCCCTATATAATCCAATAGTCCCTATAAAGCCGAGCTCTAGCGCGCTTTTTGTCGGCTCCTTTTCTCGGCACGTCGTCCGTGCAAAGGACCTGTCGGCAGCCCAACCGTAGCTGGTGCTCTAAATGCAGGTGACCAAAGTAAGGGATGCCCTTACTTGCCATTCTGCCTCTGGATGTAGCAGGCAATATGCATGAAGAAGGAGATGGGAAGCAAGAAGGACTCCACGATGTAGGATACGTTGAAGAAGCCTCCTGCGTCGACCTGGGAAATGGAATGAATCCCATTCCCCTACTGCTAAAACCCCGGCAGCCCCAATGTTGAAGCACCAAGTTTGCGTTACGTGCATAACCTTGCTTTTTTCTATACACGAAAACCTCACAGAGGCTCAAAGACATGAATCCCCACCCAAAACCCAAAGACCCCAACCCCAAGCCCAAACCCCTAAACCCTAAACCTCCGAATTTCAAAACACCCACCTTGGCCCACTGGGGGTCATAGTAGTCGAACTGGAGGTTGCCGTAAAGGCCGACACCAAAGAAGAGCCTGAGTACACTCCCCGAAAGGAATCTGGATATAGGATACAGGGGCTATAGGATTCGGGATTTAGGCTATACAGGGGATGTATGGGGGATATAGAGGGCTTAGCGAGCTGACTTCCAACATAATGCATTCCGATAAGAGGATTTGGGTAATAAGGGAGGATCAAATGGAAGAAGAACAGGGGAATGACCTGGAAACTGGACTTACATAAGGGTTGGAAGGAATTTCAGAAAATAAGAGGATATTGCTGGAACTCCATGTAGCCTTCCTTTACAAGGACAGTTCCCATGTTGCAAAACCCAAAGTGGGAATGAGTTTCCTTGCTCCGGTTCTATATCATGGTGTGGCTGGTTTAGGGCGTAACGTTTAGGGTTTTAGAGTAAACACTGGACGGCGCCTGTTTTTTTTTTTTTTACACCCGGACATTTCAACCGATGAGCTGGTCTTCTATTCTACCCTGCGCAAGGCTCGGGCAAGGGTCGTGCCAAATTCCAAACATCCAGAAAACAAACATCCAGAAAACAGAATCTAGCAGTTGACATCTAAAGCCTCTGTCACTGAACCGTTCTGGACCCCTCCACATATCCAAAAATCGTCTGCGTGACTATAACCGCACGAATGTCCCCCTAGGCTTGAGTAGAATACTGACAACCGAAAGTATGTCGAACGGTGACCTAGTGTTCTGTTTACACACCCTAAATCCTATACCTTCAAGTACATCAACTATGAGCCAGGTGCATGGACAGGAATGCCAACTCGTTGGAGCTGAAAGCCTTGATTTCCATATGGAATTTGGGTTTAGTCATATTGGGATAATGGAAAAGAAAATGGAAACTACTATATAGGGTTATGTAGGCTTATATAGGGGTACATAGGGGTATATGGGTTTGAGGTTACGGTTCAGGGCATTTGGGGGGCTCAAGATTGGAGAGTTTGGGTTCTTGGCTAAATCCAGCATCAAAGTGCTGTGGTGCCCTACGGGATCTTCGGGGAGCTGCGCACAAACAAGGGATCTTCCGTAATGAAGGCATGCTGCGAGGTCCACTTTGGGGGTTTCTCAAGAAGGAAGCATGTGGAGACCTTAGGGATATGTGGGCGTCCATAATATCTTTTAGCAAATTCCCACATGCTCTAACATTCCTAACTCCTAAAGCCTTAGCCCTTTGACGTGAACTCCAACATGTCACAAACCCCGAACCTGGAACCATCAACCTACGCTCTAGCTGCTTTTAGCTCAAGATGCCTCTTGGGACCTGATACCGTGCACTTCTTGTCGCTTACAACAGAGGCTTATTTATGCCCTACAGAAATGGGACCCCGAAAGAGCTAAGTGATTTAGCTAAAGGCCGGAAATCCTTGAGATTTCCGATGACATGGCTGGTGTACTTGCCCTCCTTCGGCAAATTCACTGGGTTGCTGTTAAGGA
>CAJNIZ010011803.1:33476-52266 GCA_905231905.1 Symbiodinium pilosum | reverse complement strand
AGGAGCAGGAGCAGGAGCAGGAGTACTATTACAAATCAGAAAAAGAATATTAGAAGGGAACAACTACAGGATTTCGGGAAGGCGGCTACACTTTCTGAACCTATGTGCGTCCCAACATAAACCTGAAAGCATCCTACACAATCCCGGTTCTCACTCTTTTGTTCTACTAAATCCCACAACAGTACACCCCTAACCCACTAAATCCCAAAGCCCTAAAACCCCCGGAGCCCCCGGCGTGGCTGGTGTACTTGCCCTCCTTGATCATCGGGGTTCCGGGGTAGTCCGGGAGCCAGCCTTGCCTGAGGATTCGTATTGCAGGCGTTTAGGGTTTAGTGTCTAACCCAGCGGTCGAGGGTGAAGGCTTTGGGAGGCTATACATGGTTATACAAAGTTATATGGGCGTGTATAAGGAACATTACAGCAACAATGGACAATCAAATGCAACGAAAAGTTGAAGAGGAAATAAAAACTGGGATATACAGGGGTTTGCAAGGATTATAGGGGCGTGAATGAACCAAAGTGAAGCCAATTTTGAGTGCTGACCATTTTTCAAACAAAAAAGGTGTCGAGGACCACCGTATTCATAATCAATCAAAACCCTTTATTTCTCTAAGGGGATTTAGTTTCAGGGTGTGCATAGGGCCACGGCTGCACAAGGCATGTAGGGTTTGCGGAATTAGACGAAGGCTGCGCAGAGTTTACGGAGTCCGGCTTAGGATTTAAAGGATTTGGTAATTCTCCAAAATAGGGGGACCCCAATATAGACCCTAAAATACTATAGTCCTTATTATGGGGACCCCCAAAAAGGTACCCCTAATTTTGGGAATCCCCCATTTAGGGTGTCACAAGGAGGCTTCTGCATCCTTGGCTTTTTTTTGGTCTTGTTAGGACGGCTTGGCTCGAGCATTACATACAGTACTTGGAGGCTGAGGGCAAGAATAACCCAGCTGTAACTGGTACCTACAACTCCATTTTAGCCATATTAAGGGACTTAGGGGCTTCAAGGTGGGCTACAAGTACGGTCATAATTTGGTTATAGTTACGGTGAACCTCTAGGTAGTTGAAAGAATATCTCATCCGCGTTCGACTTTACCTATGGAAAGTCATTGGGCACATTGATGGGTTGCATCAAGGAGTTCAGGGTTACTACCTACCGTTTTGAGAAACCCTAGGGGACTACACAGGTTCGTGGATGGGATATGGTGGAGCCATACGAGAGTAATTTTTAGGGATCTATTTCTCATTCAATACTGGAACTGTTGATTGTAACTGGTCGCTCCGCCAGCTTCTATGAAGTGGAAACTAGCTACCCTGGGCAGAACAGCATACAACCTCAGGAACCCTGCAAAAACTGCCGTTCTGCAGAGTGTAATTGCCCTAGACCGATGAAAATTGTGTTCTTAATAATTCTCTAGGGTTATACTAGAACTCAAATGAGGCATACTTCCTAAGGAGATTACAATAGAACGAAGGCTGCATAATGAGGCTCCATGCTGCTGTCGGGTAGGGTTGGCGCAGCGGTGAGCCCCGGAATCAGGCCAAAGCCATACCGAATACTATACAAAATTGGTTGGGCTACTTTGATACCCTCTGTCGCTCTTCCTCTCCAAACTGCACCGGTCCAGTGCGAAAGCCTGTCAGAGACTACAAACAGAAAGGTGGTGCAAAGAGGCATTTCCAGGTCGCATGCTCAATTCTGCTAGGCTGAGTTTGCCATGGACAAAAGCAGAGACTGTTAATGTATCTATGTCGTGGAGGCTTCCTTTGCAAAGTAACCTCCACTCTGTTGACTTCTTTCATGAAAATCACAGAAACCCTATGAACCACGAAACTGAGAAGTAAACGCTAAATCCCCAAAACAGCAAGCCCTCAACTTGAGATTCTGAATCTTGACTCGGATCTAGCCAGAAGCTCTAAAAGAGGAAGAGACATGCTACAACATGCCACGAAACCCTAGATAGAAACCTCTACACCATACTCACAAAAGCTAGTGTCTTTTCGGGATGGGTGACCCGAAGTGAAACCAAGGGTGGAATTTTTGGGAATGCTCTGGTGCAGCCAGGGTGCAGCTTGTTGGGGTGCCAGTACAGAGGTCCCTTCAGGTACTCAGACGTGTACTGCAGGTACACCTGGCACCCCAAAGAGGGACAGAGACCAAGGGGCTTAGGTTTTAAAGGTTATATTAGGGTTCTATAGGGTTTATACAGGGATAATGGAAAAGAAAATGGAAACTACTATTTAGGGTTTAGGGTTTAAGCTCCAAAAGTCTGAAGCAAGACTTCAGTTGCTTGAGGCAAGATTTTTGTCAAGTCGTGGTTATGTAAGCTTTGCCTGTGCCCGTGTGACGAACAACAGACGTCTTGAGCTGCCTGCAAACCACCGCCTCAATCATCCAGCCCTGAAACCTCAGCCCCCCTACCCCCATGCTTACTTGGGGTTAGTCAGGAATAAGGGAATGCAGTATATGGGGCTATATGAGGATTACATTCCCTTATTCTCTTCTCAACCCCAGTAAGCAAGTTAGAAGGGAATAAGAGAATGGAATAATGGAACATACGGATGGTTGTGTTCGGACTACTATACATCCGATCCTTCATTCTTTGCTACACACCCGCAGGCTAATTATAGACCACCCACGCATCTAGAAACCTGTCCTGGAATCTCACTATGGAGCAACTTCCAGGCCACCACCCATATAAGCTATAGTCTAAACTCCCTAAACTCCTGATAACCCCTATACTACTCTCCAATCTAATCCCGTATATAACCCTCTTTAAGGAGTTTAGACTGTGGCCCATATCCAATCTCCACCCTGGATCCGAAGCTACAGAGTACTCATGCACTTCTGGGCTTGCGCATTGCAATGTTTCCCCAAAAGCTTTTGGGGTAGATAACATCTAAGTCGAAGCCTCACATTCTTGGAATTCTGTGCAACCAATCCTGCAAGTGTGGCCTAACCCAGACCCCTGATTAATAAACCCCCTCTACTTAATAGGGATGATAATAAGGATCCTAGTATTAAGGCCCTTAAACTGAAGGGGGTTATTAATCAGGGGTCCCCCTAAACCCTAAAGCCTAAACCCTAAATAGTAGTTTCCATTTTCTCTTCCATTATTCCTATATAACCCCATGATTCCCCAAAACTTACTATACCCCATAATACTATATTACCAGCCCAGGATGGCTGCGGACTCTTGTTGAAAAAGCTTTTGCGACGGCAGACCTGCTCGAACAGGCGCTGGTCGGAGATGGTCTCTACCTTCAGGCTGAAAATTGTCTGCTGAAGCATCAGGGGGCTCAAAAGGTGTCATGAAGGTAGGCGGGTTAAAGGACCCCTAGTATATTCTCTACTATATTGGGGATTATTTCCTATACCCCGCCTTCCTTCATCCCACCTTTTGAGCCCTTTGAAAGCCGGAACAATGGCCTTGATTGAGGGAGTCGTTTGGAGACAGGTCTGGTTGCAAAACAGGGGGACATCCCACTCTCTTCAGAAAAGGCCTCAAAGCCTCAAGAAGTCTCCTGGCATGCTGCGCCGAAAAATTGGGAAGTTCCCAAAACTAGGGAACTATGTTGGCACCCATCAATATTACGTGCCGAAACATCATCTATAGCCAGAAACGGCCCATAAGTTTAAGACGCACCCCACTCGAAGCTTCACAAACACCCTTGCAAAGCGCAAGTGAAGACCTCGGCTCTTACGGGTTGTTCTAGGGGTTACCTTAGGTGGACCCCCCACCCAGTAATAGTGACTATAGGGGATAATAGAGATTATATCAGGGTCCTCTTATATTCCTACTATACCACTATTACAGGGTGGGGGGTCCTCTTAAGGGCTTATCGCAAAGACAAAAACATTGGTCATGCACTTTCTCAACGGGGGGAACCTAACCAAAAAACGGAGCCTATCTTCTGGCCGTTTTGGGAACAGGCCTTGTTAAACAACTGCCATATCTCCCTGTACAACAATTTGCATGTCATTTTCCATTGGAGTTTTCATGTCATTCTCCATCATTGTGCTAATATCCACCCGAAAGCTTATAAAATTCCTATCTACAACCTTATGATTATGTAACTTGAACAACTACCACTTGATCGAGGAAAATCTAGGCATCCTGGCAAAGAGCTCAAGCTCTAAGAATGGGTGCCTTAAAACAGGTTTGGGGTTTGACGCCTGACAAGAACAATGACAATAACTTGCCCTTTGGGTAAATCTCACTCAGAATAATGGCCGTATTAACTCCATATTTGAAGGCTATAACTGTAGGGCGGAATGACCTAAACTCAACCCTAACCCTACAAGTCCGCACACCTTGACCCCAACAAGTCCTAAACTCAAAGATAAACTCTGAACCCTTAAAGCCTGTTCAAGCCCCAAACACCCCTATATCTAGCCCATATGACCCCCTAAACCCTAAATCCTATACCCTAAACCCTAAACCCTAGACCCTATATACCATTTACCATAAACCCTAAACCCCATATACCATTTACCCTAAACCCTAAACCCTAAACCTCAAGCCCAATTTTCCCCCCTTTCTCTCAGGCTCCGGGCGTACTTCTTGCCAGCCTCCGGCTTGGTCTCTGCCTCTGGACCCCCCAAGTAGGGGTGTATCCCTTGTAGGGAAGGGTTTAGGGGTTTAGGGTTTTGGGGTTTTGGGGTTTAGGGTTTTGGGGTTTTGGGGTTTTGGATTTAGGGTTCAGCGTTTAGGGGTTCAGGCAGGGTTTTGGGGTTTAGGGTGTAGGGTTTAGGGGTTTGGGGTTTGGTTTAGGAGAATCATCTAAGGTTAAGTAAGACATGGGTACATATGCGTGAACATGTAGTATGCATAGATGATATGATATACACACATGTATGGCAATCTCTGGGGCTCAGAGCTTGGGGCTCAGGGTATATACTCATCCAAACAAGGTCAACCTGAAAAGAAACCCTGCAAAGGCACATCTGCTTTAGAAGATGCATGTGTGGAGGATTACGGTAGCTGCGGTGACAGCGAGCCAATTGAGGTGACCGAATGGCCAAGCAAGAATATGCACATGGTGGGGGTGACATCAAGAACAATGTGATGCCAGCCATAACAATAACACTATGTTTAAGACAAGTTCAACCCAAGCCCCATAAGAAAGAAATGTGAAGCAATATCTAGGTGAGGACATTTGGCAAGGTCGATGTGCCTCTTACATCTTGGGAATATCTTCTGGAGTCGCAGAGGGAATAAGAGCGAATAACCGACCACTACATACCACTACAAGAGACATATAAAGCCCTTGCACATCCCCCATATGAGCCTATCACTCCCAACGACCCCAGCACGCTTCCTTCTCTCCCAACATCTAAGAAGCCCAAAACAAAACCCGCGGGCTCTCAGAACCACCAAACTCCCGAACTCTACCTTCAACAGAAAAGTCTGGCAAAACACATAGTTGCTGTTGTTGCTCATACTATTAGAGTGCATCGTTATCTGTGCTATTGTTGTTACTATTGATATTACTATTGTGGTTACCCGGATAATTTAGGACATGTACTTTGAGACCAAACTTGGAAGACAGTCATCCTCATCTCTCAACCCTAAACCCCTCATCCTTGAACCATGCACCCTCAACCGAGCCTCAGACCATGAACATCCATGAACAGCTTACATCCTGAGCCCATCTTGAACATCTAGCCCAGCTTGAACATCTAAAGACCTGAAGTCCCAAACCTAATCCCAAATCCTACAACCCCGAACCCTGAACCGAAAGTATGTACTACTCATAGTTAGCGCTCAAAGTAAGCAACATCTAGAGACTTCATCAGGTCCCTAAGGAAAGCCTCCACTCCAAAATAGACGTAATGCGAATAACGGAGATAATGACACTGTGCGAGCTAACAATAATAGTCGTAATAATCGTCACAATAAGAACATGAATCAAACTCTCAGCTGTAAAATCTAAAAAGCCCAACCCTCAAGCTCGAGCACTTCGGATCCCCAGCCTTGCGCGCGGCGCGGGCGCGGAAGGCCACAGCAAGCCCGGCGTGGGCTCCAACTGCCAGGCCTTCGAGGGAGCTCCGGGGCCAGGATTTGGCGCTTAGGATTCAGGTGTTGAGACCCTATTTAAGCCAGTATAGTAGTTCCCATTTTCTTTTCCATTGTCCCTAAATAATTCATGTGTACACCCTATTGGGAGCCCATACGGGGTTCAAGGCTTAAGGGTTCTTATTGAGGCGTTAAGGCATTTAGGTTTGATAGTCTAGAATAGTTTCAGCTGCGGGGGGGGATGGGACTGGGTTTAGAGGTCACGCTGCGACTGCCCCCAGACGTTGCTGCAATCTTGCCACCTTTCTTAAGGATTTCCTTAGGCTCTTATTCTGAGGATCCGTTAACATAAGGCGCTCCTCGTACACTCAAGCACGATAGGATGCCCTCCATGAGGGCATCAAAGCATGTAGGGCTAGTACACACCCAGGACTCTTGGTTCCTTCGCCTCCTGATGTCGCGAAAACAATTGCTGTGTCTTAGAAAAACTTCCTACAAAGAGCAAAGTTCACTTTGAAGTCTTTGAAGCTTCAGTGTGAAATCCTCAAAGGTATGGTCGCACCAGGGTATCAAACCCTAAACACTAAGCAACAAACAACGCTAACAGTCCTGGAATCACCTCTCCCCGCTATGAAACACCCATGCTTCCCTAACGTTGGCTACTCTCCTGCAATATTCTATCTGTAGTCTCCTTAGACCTATACCCAAAATATGACATTAGATACTTCGGTAGGGTTAATTGTACTATTATGCAATTAAGAAACAATTCCTAAGGAGACTACAGCTATACTACCAGGAGGGGGAAAGGTTTATAGTGGAAAGGGAATTGTCAACCCTTGCGATGCACACTGCCTGCCGCTGCCAAGCCCCAGCCAGCGGCCTGGAAGGTCACAGATCCAACCAAGCACCAAAGGGTTTAGAAAGCGATTTTGTAGGGGTTATATAGGGGTTATATACGGATGAACTGCGAATGCTACCACATCTCCGTTCCCGAGGTTGGCGTACGGTCAGTCGGGCTCCGGAGCAGTAGTTGTGGTTGTTCAGGAGCTGCTCTTCATGGCACACTGTATTTCAGACCAGGGATAAGGAGGAACAAACTGGAAGCAACACATTTATCTCTGCCACGTCGCGTCTGATTGCTCGATCTACCCCCAACATAACGTTCAGGTTTTGAGGTCATATGATAGTATGATGCCTGCAGAACCCCATCGTTCTTAAACATCCTTGCCCGCGCGCGAAGGTGCATGAAAGCGTTGTCCCTCCACATACCGACAGACGCCCTGTCCCAGTACAGATCCCACATGAGCCACAGTGAATCTGCTCATGATCCATGTATACTCCCTCTAGCCAAGCGATCACTCCATACTCACCACAGAACAAAAAAAGCAGTCCAAAAATGTTGCTAACTCTCTCTCTACCAAATGTACATTTGTACTGAAATCTCATGTGCCAGAACCATGTTAGATGATCCAAAGATGAACCGTGTGGAATCACTATTTGGAAGCTTCCCAAAACATGCAAAGCCCTCCATACCCCAAAACATCCCTTGTAGCCTGTCTCAACATATCCTGAACCCCGTACTCTTCACCCCAGGTCTCCGACCCCAAGTCTTTGACCCCAAACCCAAAATCCTGAACAGGATGGGACAGACCTTAGAAGAAAGCCCTGGGCCCTGGGTGCTCTCATAATACCCTTCTACCCTAGTTGCTCCCTGCGCCTCGGACGAGGACGCAGCAGCCGCAGCCTTTGGTGCCGCCAGAGGCGCAGGGCGCGCCGTGGGCGCCACGAAGGCCTTCTTGGGGTGCAAGACTAAAGGGAATCGACATGTACATGGAAATTACTAAATTATTTAAGGTCGAGGGGTGACAACTGGAAATTCGGGATGTGAGACTTGGTGTTCTATGGGCTGGTCTGAACAAGGGTCCTGCAGCTAGGGTGGTAGATTCTGTGGGCTCAGGACTTTGGGGCACGCGTCTGTCGACAAAGTAACATATACGAGTCGCAATGCCAAGCACCGACTGCCTTCCTTGTTTCATTCCTGACTGCCCCTAAACTTGCCAGGAAACACAGAGAAGGCTATGATATTGTGCCCTTGGGAAGAAGCGACCACAAACTACGTGTCTCTTCGATGATGATCTATCCCTTTCGAAACGTAAACCGCAAGCCCCAAGCCCCTAAACCCCACAGCCTAAAACCTCAAACCCAAAACCCTAGGGCCTAAACCCCGAACCCTCAACCGCAAATCTTGAAACTCCTAAAACGCCAAAAAATCGAAACCTCAATCCTCAACCCTCAACCCTCATCCCCAATATAGCCCTAATATAACCCCAATATAGCCCTCCAAAGCGCCAGCCTCGTAGGCGATGCTGGCCACACACAGTCCTGCTACAGTTGCCACGGCAGCTCTCAGTGGAGTCATCTCCTAGGCCATGGGCTGTTGAAAGTTGAGGGCTTTGGGTTTAGGGTTTAAGGTTTAGGGAAGGGGGGGTTATAGGGCGAAGAGTTTTAGCCTTGGGTATAAGGCTTAGGGCTTATAGTCCCCCTTAAGGAGATAGCATATGGCTCTCGGTATATTATAGTAAGATCCCCACATACCCCATATTCTATCTACTTAATGGGGACTATAAGGGTTTAGGCCTTGGGTTTAGGGTTTACAGTCGGTGAAGGTGCCAAGAGCTGAGGTCGAGAAATCGTTTCAAAGGGTTCCAGGATCCTAGAAGAGGACCGCAAGATCCTCAATGACTTGGGTGTTTCCGAAAATAAGGTGTACCTTATCTACCCCAATAATGGAGAATCAAATGGAAAAGCAAATGGAAAAGCAAATAGAAAATGAAATGGAAACTGGGACTATATAGGGGTGTGCCTTTAATAAGGATTATGGTATATTGAGGTCCAGAATGGAGTGCCCCGATTATGGAAACCTACCACTTCCATACTTTCTGGAGTCAAAGTACTCTTGTTTGAGAGGCACTGCTACGTGGAAAGCTGTGGAAATCGTTCCGGAACCTTGTACAGGGGTTACAGGGGAAGTACGGAGGAGTCCTTATTAGGATCTAAACCCCAAACCCTAAACCCTAAACCCAACACTTTCTGAACGACCAGTGCTGCAGGCTTTGGGGTCAAGAGTCTTTGGTGACTAGCGTTTGTTTTGGTGGTTGAACCTAGTAAGATTATATTCCTTATATAGAATACTGTACACCAAAAGGAGGCTAGAATCTTACTCTATATTGGGTACCATAGTATCCCCAAATAAAATACTACTCAGGTGATCTTGCGCCTGCTGTTTGGATTGCCTCGGATTCACGGTTTCAGCTTGTGGTTCTGGAGGAGTGATGAGACCATGATGGAAAATAAAATGGACTACTATAGGGTGATACAGGGGGATACAGGGGTAGCATCGGGATAATGGGAAATAAACTGGCAACCATCCAGACACAACTTCGCCATGACTGTGGTGTAAGAAGTGCATGTTCTGCGAAACCTGTCTGTGCTGAAGGTGATTGCATGCAGTTGGGTTCGACCGATGGCCTGAACGGCGCCAGACCATAAACCCACTCCTCAGCACCCGGCTGCCGGCAGTAGGATGGCACTCTCAAGCCTCCTATGGAAATTGATGGGCCAAACTCGACCGGCAACAACGTCATCGTCTCAACCTTGCTCAAGTGTGTGCCCTTAGGAACTGGGAATTGCAGTCTCAGGTCTGCCTCGGTTCTTGCACAGGGCATCCTATTCGCATCCTGCCGATGTGCACACTCATGTTGCTTCAAATCCAGGACTAGATTTGCTGCCTGGCTCCTGGGATCCGTTTGAATGGACTTCTCCCAATGGTGCTGATAGGACACTCAGGCTTTGCAAGGACAAGCAGAATGTGCTTGATCAACGTCCAAACCAACTCCGTCAAATTTAAGCAATTAAGCAAGCAAGCAAGCAGGCAAGTAAGCAAGCAAGCACTCAAGCAAGCAAGCAAGCAGGCCTGCAACACAATGCAGCAGAATTAACATCTCCAACCTCCGCATTCTCCAAGCCTTTTTTGCTCCGGCACGAAATAAGGGTCTGAAATATGGGTACACATCCTGCTTTAGAGTACTACACATAATGCTGCACGTAAGTCTCCAAGGTCGTAGCGTGTACAAACCTAATGCCTAATCTTTAGCTTGAACAGAGTCGTGTATTGCTTTTAAGACGGAAACACTGATAACCAGAACGACACGTGTAGCAAAAACAGCAACCATGCGTCAACAAGTGTACTAGCCCAGCCACTGCGTTCATTGGGAGAAGAGAACCTTGCAGTAATAATAATAATAATAATAATAAGCAATAATATTAAAAACAAAAATACGAATAATAACAATACTAATAACAACAATAATAATAATACCTTTGGCTCTTGTGGCAAAGCTCGCTTCTGCGAGCATACCGGGTGGGAAACGATGAACTCCGCCCGGCTGAGCTGTACAAAGGGAGGTCGTGAACTGAAACCTCGTACGATGGCTACATGGCTCACACCACCGCCAACAGCCTCTAGGTTTTGCCCAACCAGACCGAGCGTGACCCTAAAGTAAGACTCACAAGGGACAAAGTTTGGGAGGGATGGTATGGGAAAGGCCCAGTATCACCCCATGATCACCATATGGGATTCCGAGAAAAAGCCCCTGAGCCTTCTCCGGCCTCTACAGCTCGATCCTTAACTCAGGGGTTTTGCGGTTTTGGGATCTAGGCTTCCAAACTCAATCATCCGTTGAACTCCGCTCCAGCCATGGCATTCCCTGGTCCCTCCAGGAGTATGATCTCAGACCCGAAATGTTCAGGGTGTACTTACTGATCGCTAGTAGGATCTCACTGTATGTTGGGAAACCCTAAACCCTAAACCTTACATAACCCCTATATAACCCCTATATCCCCCTTGCAATGGATCAGGGCTAAGGTATTCACAGGTCATGTTTTGGGAGTCCTGTAGTATACGTGGGTCTTTTAAGACGGCTCCTCCGCATTTCTGCAACCCCCTATCTGGGTATTTCCGAAAAGTACGGATCAGGGAATTTTCAAGGTGGCCTTGGTTTTTTGCAGGCCCTTATACATACACCCTTGATTCGGGTTGGTACTGGCGGACAAAATCGATGGCCCTCTGCGAAAAAGGCTACAAAACCATGCAGTCCTTATCTTACTAACTGTGTCATCCACATCAACCCCATCCAACCCTGGTAAAATACAACAGTACGATGTCTTGTTCTTTGCTTCGTACAGTTCGCAGGACAGATTTGACTGGCCGTGGTCCCCTGCTTTGGGGGTCCAAGGAAGGCAGACGTTCAAGAAGTCATCACTTCGCGTGAAGATACCTGCGGACATGGGGAGCTTTGGGTTTAGGGTTTAGGGTTTAGGGTTTAGGGTCTAGGGTTTAGGGTTTAGAGATCTTATGCGGCATGCTCCAGGGCTGTATCAAGGGAGCATTGATCAGAGACCTTCCAAGTGGTGTGTAACAAGTTGTCTTACTCCAGTTATATGAGCTATAGTCTAAACTCCTAGTATCCCAATCATGCTCCCCTATATAACCCCCTTTGAGGAGTTTGTGCTATATGTCATATAAACCCCAAGCACTGCCCCGCCCAAACCACCCCTGTATAAACAAACTTCCCCTCAGTTGTCATGTGCTTTCCCATTTGCCTCTCCACTGGCCAGAATATCCCTGTCAAGCCACCTGCTCTAGCCGATGGTTTAGGGCTTGGGATTTGGTAGAAATTCCACTTAACTTACCATAACGCAGAGCCCACCGTTGCAGAGAAACATCCAGCGCCACACTTTTCGAGAAATGCCCGAGCAAGCAGAGCACGCAGCTTTGACTCCCACCCCTTCCAACCCATGCCAGAAGAAACTAGGATAGGTTTGGGGGCCCTATAAAACCAACGATGTTTACGGCTTTATAAAGACTATATGGAAACTTGTGCCAGTTTTATTCTGAGGGGTTGAAGGCTGTCAGGTGCGTGGAAGATGTAACTCCCGTCACCCAGCGTGGCACATGCAGGGTTCGGTAGCTTTCGGTGCAGCAGGAAAACGTAGCTACAATTCGATGTACTTAGAGTCTGACTCTGAGCGTTGGTCAGTTGCAGACTCTATGCTCCTCAGCCGGAAGGTACTGCATGGTTTCCTGTTTGGGGTTTAAGATTTAGGGACAACTTTGGAGTAACCCAGTTTTGCCCATTCGTAACCTACTTACCAAGTCCCCCTGACACTTTAAGAACAAAGCCTACGCAGAGTATCTTTCTTCGTTCTCTGTCGGTCACCACGGAGTGCACAGCCTACAAGATTGGGCGACCTAACAAAACGACCTCAAATTCCTTCCACAACAGAAGTTATCCCAACGATACTCGAAAACCTAAAAGCTCAACGTCCCCCAACAAAAAACACCCTCAACTTTATTCAACGTCAAAATCCCACCGCCCGACCATCTCAGAAGGCCATCGCCTGAGCGCCAGAGTGCGGCGAGGCACATCGTGAGCCCCGAGGCCTAGGCGGATACGCAGGGATTGCCACATTGACATGCTTTCGGGGGTCCTTTGCAAACGTTCTGTAGGAGTGAAAAGCTCTCGCATTGAGGAATGTATCCCAGTTGCCCTCGTGACCAACCAACCTTACACCCGAGCATTCAGAAAACACAGTCGCCCGAAAATCTCTATCTTAATGCAACAAGGGGCGCCAGGATAGCAGGACACACGAACAACCACAACCGCTGAGCTGCACACGTGTCGCCCAGCGCATTGATTGGATTCTTCTTGTAGAACTCGCTCAGCGCCTGCTGTCCCCAAGTCTAGAGCGGAAGATCTGGATGTGCAACTTGACGTGACTGAAATCCCAGCTGTTCACTCAAAGGTCTCTCTTAGCAACCCCAAACCGACGCGACCGAGGTAGTTGTTCACACCCACAGGATGCTTGCGTGGTGCAAGTGGCTGTTCCAGACTAATTCCTAAACCCTGCTTCCTCAGCTCTTCCTAAACTGGGCCCCATTCTTGCACTCCAAACATTTCAGCGCCCTTCTATGCAAGGTCTCCGAGAGAATTGCCCAAATGTGGATGCCCAAAATAGGGGGACTCTAATATAGACCCGAAAATACTATAATCCTTATTATAGGGACCCCCAAGGTGGTGAGTGGTGTTCCTAATTTGGGGAAACCCGCACATGTGGATTCCAACCCTCTTGCAATTTTGAGGAACTCCAAGCTTCAACTCTAAAAAAAAGCCTTAAGGCTTGGGGTTTAGGGTTTTGGGGTCTAGGGGTTTAGGGTTAAGGGGTTTAGGGTTTAAGGTTCTGGGTTTAGGGTTTAGGTTGTAGGGAGAAAGGGAATGTATTATGTACGGGCGGGTTGTATTCCCTTGGTCCTTCCTAACCCCAGTAAGAAAACAATCTGGGTTGCTGCTGAGGAACTTAAACTAAGCTACCATGATAGGTGTGTATATATATATAAAAGAGGCTTTCCCCAATACAGCAACTTAAACCCCAAACCCTAAACCCCTCAACCCTAAACCTTTAACCCTAAAACCCCTAAACCCTAAACCCTTAACCCCTAAACCCCTAAACTCCTAAACCCCTACACCCTAAACAGCAAACCAGCAATCGGTGGCGGCCTCTGGGTCTTCCAAAGGAGCTGTGCCTTTCACATGATAAGCGTTCTGGTTGCTGCTGTTGATCCTTAAAAATCCTGAGCAATAGTCTAAAATCATTAAAGGCGGTGATATAGGGTTTAGGGTCTAGGGTTGAGGGAATCCTGCATGACCCCGGTATACTATAATACTGTAATTCCCAAAGTATAATAAGGTACCTAGTTAGGGCCATGCAAGAGTTTTAGTATGCACTGTAATAGGATATTAAAGAATGGAAGTGAAAATGGAAGCTATCATATCATCAAGGAGTCCGTTCCTTCATGCCCTACAAACAACCATGTGACTTTTTCCTGAGTGTATTCGGAATTTCATAAACCAGATCGCTGATCTTCCTGATATAAAGGCTGGATTTTTGCGTGTGCCTGTGTTGAATAGGGGTTGCAAGCTTTTGGGTCTTAGGCTGCCGGGTTCAGAGATATAGTGTCATATAGATTATACGGCCCAACGAGGATTACATAGGGTTTGGTTACATAGGGTTATACCCGAATCTTTCAGTATCCCTGCATGAACTATAGTCTAAACTCCTAGTATCCCCCTTAATAACCCCTATAGTAGTTCCCCATATACTCCCTCATTTATATGAGCTTCCTTTAATAATTTTAGACTATGGTTCACATAACCTCAGTGTACCTGCCATACATCCCTGCTCCTCCGAGCTTCGCACAAATGGCTTCGGGCAAGGCCCGAGCAGTGACCGTACGAGGGTTGGCCTGACATGCAGTGTGGATGGTGATTAGGGTTTAGGGTTTAGGGTGTAAGCCATAGTCTAGACTAGGGGTCTAGACTCCTAATATCCCCCTTGATAATTCCTATGATAGTCCCCTATGTAGTCCCCTAGTCCACTATATAGTCCCCTATATGACCCCCCTTAGAGAGTTTAGACTATGTGCCTTCAGACTTTGGGTCACTACTATAGGGATAATGGAAAATAAAAAGGAACCTGCTCTATTGGGTTTAAGGTTTAGGGATTGGGTCACCTATGAGTCTATTCATAGTCGGGCGTGTGGATTCCCCCAACCAAAAACCTGGGGAACCTCTCACTAGGGCATGACCCGCATAGGGTCCTGATTATAAGGGTTAGGCTTAAAAGAACACTATGTGGGATGCAGGCTGTTTCTGCAGAAGGCTTGGGATCGGAGTTGCCAGATGATTGTTAGGGTGCACATGAGCCATAGTCTAAACTCCTTAAAGGGGGTTATAGGGCATTAAATAAGGGATTATTACAGGGGTTATAAAGGGTGAAACTGGGAGTTTAGGCTTTGGTGCACATGGCTCGCCATAAACCTCCGAAGGGGCATGGATGCAGTGAACCCTGCACCCTTATAGTCCCCCTTAAATAGATAGAATATGGGGTATAGGGGGATCTTGTTATAAGATACCCAAAGCTGTATTCTATCTACTTAAGGGGGACTATCAACCCAGAAAATCTACTCCAATCCCGAAATGCCCAAGATTGTCATTGTGTGACCTCCTCGGCGTCGAAGGGATGTGCCTGCCAAAGCTGTCTGATTTAGGGAAGTGTTACAGGTTTTGCACAGACTGGGGAAGCACGAGGCTGTTGACAATATGGGGGGGTACCTCAAAACTGGGATGCCCTAGGGACTTGATTGGTACATAGGGATTGCAAAAGGAAGTCTGATGTGTCCTCCGCTAGCCGGGCATAGAACCCCATGTGAAACATTCTGCAGGCTCAATTTTGAGAAACTGCCAAAGGGGTTGCACACGAGTTTGGCTAAATGAGAGCCTACGGACAATGGTTTAGCCATAGAGCTTTGACAGGGAGGCCAGATGCTACCCGAATACAGACTGGATGGAAGATCACGATTAGCCTGTATGGCTCGAGATTCATTGAGCCCTGACCGCCCCTCCCTTTGCGCTATTTGTCAGGCCCTTAGATGTAGACAAAACTCTGAGAAAACTCAAGAACTCAAAGAAGACCACCAAAACTCTCAACCATGCTCAACTCTTGCGAGTCAAACTAACCCCAGCTCATGCAGCCTTGCATTAGCTCACCCTAGCGCAACGCCCAGAAATCAAAAGCCACGCCCCGATTTGACCCAAACAATCCTATTGTAAGATTTCTCGAGGTCTGACTTTTGGGCTTTCTGCAGACAAGGAATGCAGGTTGGCTGGCAATCTATGCTTTCATCCCGAAACGGAGAAGGCTGAAAATCCTTACCTGCTGGCCGAGACCCTGGCAAATAGAGGGTTTGGTGCAGATTTTAAGGTATATGAGGAAACATCTCATTTTTTCAAGTTTTGATATTAATATAACCTCTTCATTGTAACGGCAATCACTGCAAAACCTACTTTCCCACAAACGTAGACCCATGGCTCCCTGTTAGAGGAGTAGTCTTTGTATGTATGGCCCCTTTTGAGACATGGTGGTTGAAGCAAGTAAGGATATGTTCCTGTAGTGTACTACACGCACACTCTTGGGGACTATAGCATCACCACCAAGAGTACTACATTTGAGCTACAGCTTACTAGCCCCTACAATACTCCCCTATATAATCCCATACATAATCCGCTTTCAAAAAGTTAAGACTGTAGCTCATTTGGGCTTTGTGGGGGAGGGTAACCTCCACACCCTTAAGCTTGTGCCACAGGCCTGGAAACTCTGCGGACTAGCATCGCCCCTGCACTCAAGCGGGGTACAAATTTTGAGGTAGGGATTAGGGGTTTCGGATCTAAGGTTTAGGGGTAGGGATTTGGGGTTTGGGATCTAAGGTTGAGGGGGAGGGATTTGCGGTTTGGGATCTAAGGTTTAGGGGTAGGGATTTGGGGTTTGGGATCTAAGGTTTAGGGGTAGGGATTTGGGGTTTGGGATCTAAGATTTAGAGTAGGGATTTGGGGTTTGGGATTTAAGGTTTAGGATTTGCTGACGGCTTCAGTGCAAGGATTGATTCCACGACGCCGATAGCGCAGGGCCACGAGAGGGCTCAACAGCACCATTTGAGCAGTGCTTTTTCGGTGGTTGAACCAAATAAGATTATATTCTGTATATAAAGCACAGTACTGTACTCAAAAGAAGGATGTAATCTTACTCTATATTGTGGACAACAGTATCCCCAACCCTGAACCCTAAACCATAAACCCCAAACCCTAAACCCTAAACCCCATACTTTGAAAATCTGATGTGCAGGTTAGGGTTTAAGGTTTAGGGTTGAGGGTCAAGAGTTTAGGGTTTCGGGTTTTGAGTAGAATCCCTAAAATAAAAGCCCCTTCAAATCCAAAAACTGAACCTAAAAATCCTTTCAACCTCACACGCGCAGCCCTGTCCCCTGAACCTGAAACTCAAACCAAGAACCCACCTCAACCCTAAGCCCAGCAATCCCTCCAGCTACACAGAAATCTGCTGAGCGTGCCCGGACATCGCTCGGGCTGCTCGCTCCTCATCGCGCTCCTTCTGAGATTGATGTTAGGGCATGGGAAGGGTTTGGGGTGTAGGATTTGGGGTGTAATCTTAGGTTTGCTTCTTGTATGGATGTTGGGTTTACACTCGGTAGGCCTACTTTGAAAAGCTGTGGAGTCATCTTTTCGGGGCGATCAGGGATCACAGAGGGATAGGTGTAAATAGAAAGTACGACCTGAATGAATGAACCTGGGCCTTGAAGGGGCTTCTAAATGCTTGTACAAGGACAGTTGAGGAACAACATGAGCAGTCACTCACATCTCTACACCGAGCCCTCCGAACGGCTGTTTCCACAAGCCACAAGGGATACACGTGCTTCAGGAACTTTACCAAAGTGAACAAGTGTGTGGCGGAGCGGGGGAGTACATGGTGTTTGTATGGACACACGAATGTTAGAGCAACGATGCGACGGATCCTCAAAGTTATGGCCCCTGCTTCGTCAGATTTCATGACCTGACGGAAAAATAAAGAGTGAGGATCATGAGTTGCGACAACACCATATCCGTAACAATACATGTTCAGTAGTCTTCACAATAGTAGTAGTTCCAGTAGCAATAGAAATAATAATGGTGATAGTAAGAACAGTAGTAAACATGGTAAGAGTAATAATAGCAATAATTACAGCAGTAGCTGCCGTTTTTCACTCTGCGAGTTGAATTGCGCCAAGACATCCAGGCGCAGCTAAAATTGCATGTTGGGCACGGGTTGACTGCTTGAGTGCGGTGTAGGTCGGTGAAGGTCTGCAGAAGGCGCTGAAGAGGACCGTGGCTTAGGATTAAGGGTGCATATGCCAACTACTATTACTAGTGAACTATAGTCTAAACTCCTAGTACCCCTCTAAATAACCCCTATAGTACTTCCCTATATAATCCCCTATATAACCCTCCCTTAAGGAGTTTAGACTATACCTCAGTATTGCTTTACCTTTCTTTCGCCCGGCTGAGATGGCAAAGCAGTTTCTGTGCATGCTCTGGGCTTGGACTGCGATTTTAGACTTCCCATTCCAGCCAAACCCATTCCTAAGCGATTTCGGTCCAAAGTCAGCCAGCGGTTGAGAACCAACACCTGACCCGCACATATTACTATCGTTGCTATTACTACTATGATTACTACTATTACTGTTATTACTATTCCTCACTGTTCCATCATAAGCCGCTTAGCACAGTCACAGACCCTCGAACCACTGACAGTGACCACAAGGGACGAAGGCCGTCATATTCGGGTCCCACTGGTTTTCTACTATCACTACTGGTAGATGGACGCATGCTGACCCTTCTTATGATCCTTCTCCGGATTCTTGATGCGAGGGTTGTGGGGCACAGCGATTTCCACCAGGAACAACGGTAGCACTACAATACTCCCCTGAGTACTACGTTCGATCCCGCAAGCTACGCAAACTCTCCAAATCCCAGTCTTGGAGACAGTAGACCTAAATCCCCTCTCCATGGACCCCCAATTGATACCCTAAACTGTAAACCCTAAATCCCCTTTCCATGGACCCCGAATTGTTACTGCCCTGGGTTTTTGGCTTTCAGCCGTCCTGCCGCGTGATGGGCTCCAAAATGGAGACAAAGCCAACCTGGCCAATTCCCCAAAACTACGGTCCATGACAAAAACCCTGCATGACCTTAGTGTACAGAGAGAATATGGGGTATATGGGGATCTTATTATAATATACCCCAAGCCAGATTCTATCTACTTGAGGG
>CAJNIZ010011803.1:0-24635 GCA_905231905.1 Symbiodinium pilosum | reverse complement strand
TTCGGTTTACAGGGTTTTGGCACGAGATAACCCGAAGACTACTCGCTGAGGCGCAGCATTTTGCCTGTTGCTCACATGTAATTGGGTAGTAATTAGATGTCAATCGGCTTTGATTAGATTTCACTTCGATTGTAGTTAGGTTTCCATTGATGCTAAATCAGCTTTTGCTACCGATCTTAATTTGATGTCGGTTAGATTTTAGTTTTAGACTAAGTTTAGTTAGACTTTTAATTTGATGTCATTTGCTTCTAACCTCATTCTCAATCCATTTCTTTACGGTTTTACTTAAATTCACTTGTGTTCTATTCGATCTTCCTTTTTTTCGTAGATGTCAATAAGGTCCCATACCATGTACCGCCCTAATGTTCGGGTTGTACGCTACATACCCCCCCCCTAGTGTTAAATACAGTTTAGAATACATACATGAGGACGGGGGATGTTCTTGATTCTTCTAATATTGGGGTCACTGCCACTACAACTTCTACGACACCATCCATACTACTACCACCAGTACTTCTGCCGGTGCTAGTGATAACAGTAATCACTACTACGCTTCTCACCCGGTTTTGGGTTACCACTGCATGGGCTTTCAAAGTAGGGGTCCTTGAACCCAAACTCTTAACCAAAACTATTGGGTTTAGGGTTTTGGGATCCTTGAACCCTGAGGCCTTGAAGAACCCTAAACCCTAGAACCTAGACCCTAAACCCTAAACCCTAAAACCTAGACCCTAAACCCTAAACCCTACGAGCTTTGCTCATCTTTGCTCTGTTTAGGGACCCGGCAAAAACTCTGGAGGTGGTGGTAGCTGTGGCACCAGATGCGGAAACGCCCCAATCTTGCCCTGGTTTAAGGTTTTTGGTTGGGGATTTGGGGTTTAGGGTTTAGGGTTTAGGGTTTAGGATTTAGGGTTTAGGGTTTAGGGCTTAGGGTTTGCGATTTAGGGCTCTTGTGGAATCAGAAGGGAGCTAAAGCCTGCAGGATCTATGGCAAGGGGAGAAGTGTGATGTACATAGCTCTGAAATTCCTGTCTGCATGAACCTCTCCTATCACCTTCAGTAACAAACATCCTCGTTTATAGCCCATAGTTGACCTTCCCAGGAAAGCAACTTTCCAAACATTTACAGTGGGTTATGAAGTTGTTCTCACATGTTGCCTAACTCCAGGGTCCCCTAAAGTAGAAAGCGTCAACAACTGCGAACTTTATCCTTGTTCATCCTCATACACCAACTGTAGAACTTTCCTGGGAACTTTATTCTCACAGCTTTAACAGCCCATGTCACTTCCAAACGTTCGGCCGCAAAACATGCCGGCCTTTTGTCTTGTTCTTCTAGTGCCATTAAGGCTTGGGTCAACAGATCTATTCCCAGTCCAGTCGGCACGCGGAAATAGTACACAAAACCTCAGAATCTTGAAGCACACTAACCAAGACGATTAGATTTCGCAAAGAAGATAGCGCAGCTTTTGGCGAAGAGCACAGCCTTGCCTCTGGCAAGTTCCACTTACCTTCGCAGTAGGTGACATGAATGCCGAATTTGGTCGCCAAACATCATTCAAAGGCCCCCTGAAAACTCCGTGGCTTCAAGCATGTTCCGAATGAACTCAGACGTGGGGGGGTTTTCCAAAATTAGGGGGTACTTTTTTGGGGGGTCCCAATAATAAGGACTATAGTATATTGGGGTCTACATTGGGGTCCCCTGATTTAGGGAAAACTACCATATACCCAATGCCAAAAACCCCTCTGTCAAAGAGCCGGAAGCTGCTGTTTGGCGGCCCTTTGTCATTTTTACAGGGGCAGACTGAAAAGACGACGTTGGGCGAACGCGGGCACACAGATGTGGAATCAGGTTTAGGGTTTAGGGTTTAGGGTTTAGGGAAGATCGCAGTATTGCTGCGAACAGATGTAGGCTATTACAATCACCATCTAATCGGGGCTTGGGAGCGTTTTCTCTTGATGGCAAGGATTATGTTGATGGCAGTGCACATGACAGCAGAACATGCAACATGGTAGAACATTAGGAACTGCGGAGATGATCAAAGATGACTAGAGTCAGCTTGCCTTGAAATCTTGGAAAGCAATTGAGGGGGGTTGTCTTGTGCGCCCTCGTGGTGGCAGCCTGCTAACACATTATCCTGGGTTGCTGTTGGGGTGCTTAAGATAAGCTGCTATAATGAGAAAGCCCCATTATCTACTCATTTACTATATACCCATATTATGGTGACTTAATCTAAGTTCCTTAACAGCAACCCAATATCCTGGGCCCATGCGCCAGAACGGATGCAGTGAAACCCAGGCTTCGGCCATGGGCACCGCAACCAGCACCACAGACACAACAAAGAAACTGGTCGAACAGAGGGGTTTCTGCCTTGGGGGAGTATTAGGGAAAGATTGGGGTTATATTGGCATAAGGGAACAGAAGATGGAAACAACTATTGAAGGTTGAGGGTTTAGGGCTTATGAGGAGTTCAGGGGATCTTACTAGCTTCCACCTACAAGCCAGAGGCCCCCATAATCATACAGAGCTCATTGAATTTGGTACGTGCACCTTTCATGGATGGCTCCTGGACCGCTGTCATCATACTCCTCGCCGGTGAGCCACATCTGCTGGAAGGCAGAGACGGAAGAGATGGTGGCGCCCCCCAGCCAGGCTCCATGCTGTCGCTGGGCCGGTGCCACGACTTTGACGGTCGCATCCGGCGGAGACAAGGAGTTCAACTCCTTCGCGAGGCGCTCGGGAAGGCCTGGGAAAAGCGTGGAGCCACCGGCCAGGACGATGTTGGAGAAGAGCTCTCCTTGCACCTCCGTATTGCATTTCCTGGGTTGCTGTTAAGGAACTTAAATTAAGTTACTATATTGGGGAAACCCTATTACTTACTCTATATATATACACCCATTATGGTAATTTAATTTAAGTTGCTTAACAGCAACCGAGTTTCAGGATCGAATGCAAGGTGAGCTCGGGGAGGCCACGTGCCCCGAGGCTGGCCAGCCCAGGCTGAAACAGCAACTCAGGACATCGAAAGGAAGCGCAGCCGATAGAGGCCAAGGACCCACCCGGCATCTCATAGCGGACCTCCTTGTAGCCATCCTGGGAGGCAGCTTCAAAGTCCAGGGCAACCCAGCACAACTTCTCTTTCATGTCCTGTAAAATGTCGCGCTCGTGGCTTGAGTTGAAGTAGAAGCCCCTCTCGCACAGCAGCTGCTCGAAAAACTCGGAGAGGTCGCGGCCAGCTACAGATGAGGACAAAGCCGCGTGAGGCAACAAATATCCTTCGCAAACAGGCACCGCAGACGTGATGCCATGGCCAGATTCCACCACCAACCCTGTGGTCCTCCCTGCACTGTACAGCGACAGCACGGCCTGAACAGCAATGTGCACCGCGGGGACGTGGAAGTTCTCGAAGAGGATGCCTGAAAAGCATTTGGATATCTATTCAAGAACTATGCTCAGAATTTCAGAATGCTGGAGGGTTTGTGGCGATACAAAGCAAAGAAATAGGAGCTTCCTCTCGAGGTAGGGGCCTCTCATTGGGAGTCCCCTTGATACACATGATAGAATGTTGGGGTCTGTATTTGAGGGCTCAGTCCATGGAAACTCCACATAAGCCACATAAACCGCTATCTAACCCTCAGTCCCATTTGATTTTCCATATTGATTCCCCATCTTGGGTATCTAAAACCCCTGTATATTCGTCATATGGTAATTTCCCAAAACAGGGGGACCCCAATGTAGACCCCAAAAGTACTATAATCCGTATCATAAGGACCCCAAAAAAATACCCCTAATTTTGGGGAAACTCCCCAACGTGTGTCTGAAGCCACCCCAGCGGCGGGTCATCCCTTCGCGGTTGGCCTTGGGGTTCATGGGGGGCTCTGCTACCAGGACGGGGTAGTCCTCTGGGGACACCTCCAACTCGTTGTAGAAGATGTGGGACCAAATATCCTCCATATCCTCCCAGCTTACAACGACGCCACGATCTATGGGATGCTTCACATGCAGCATGCCTCGCTTTGCTAGGGCATCATCACCCACATGTCGATCCTTAAAATCCACACCCACCATCACCACGTGATGGCGCAATCGGCCCACCACGGATGGGAAAACAGCGCGCGGAGCATCCTCGCCGGAAAACCCCGCTTTGCAAAAGCCGCTGCCAGCATCCACAACAACCGCTGCCATTGCGCGGCTCTACGAGCTATTCAAACATCTTGGGAGCTACACGACAACTATGTACAGCTTGAGCCAAAGATTCGAATCTCGAAGCCTCTCGAAGGGACTATAGTCCCTGAGTACCTGCATTTCTTGCTCAATTGCATGGCTTCTTCTCAGCTATATATACCACCCCCATGCAACACCACTTCACAAAGAAAGGAACACGACAGCCAAGCACCCAAACAAATGCTACAAACAAACCAAAAAAAAAGCAGCTCCTCAAACATCCAGTCTGTCTCTACTCCCCAGACCTTGCTCCAGATCCGGCAAGTAATCCTTACCAATATCGCGCTACTTTTGCAAAATGACATGTTCATGCCTACATTGTCAGCAAAATGCTGGAATGTCGTAGGATCCTACCATGGGCCTAGTAGAAGCTGCTGTTTGCATGCCCAAAACAACCATCTGCAGGGAGCGTTAGCTTTGCACGGCCTCGATTTCCACCGCCCCAGACATGGCCGAGCCTGGTTCCGAAGCATTGAAGCAGAAGTTTGTTATATGTCCGTGCTTGGAGGTCCTCAGTATAATGCTTTTTGGAAATGTCTGCTTTGTTGTACTACACAGCTTAGGAGGACCCCCCACCCTGTAATAGTGGTATAATAGGAATATAAGAGGACCCTAATATAATCCCTATTATCCATTATAATCACTATTACTGGGTGGGGGGTCCACCCAATACAGAGCACACAACAACATGCTGGTCGGGTCGTTAGCTTTGTTGGCTGAGCATTGCTACAGGGCATGCGACCCCTGAGCGTTGCTATCGTGCGGGTCAGCATGGACTCTTCCCTGTATCTTCCCATTGGCTAAGCTGCAGGCTGTGTCCAGACCCTGAAAGTCATCATTACCATTATTATGGCTAATATCTACTAATATTATTGTTATTGTGAAAATACCAGCACTCTGCGCAGTTTAGGGGATCACTTGCGAAGTTGGAATTTATAGATCTTTTTGCGAATCTGCGAGGGTTTTCGCACGACGCGGCGAACTGGAGTGTCTGACTGCACCTGCCCAGTCATGGCTCATCTATAGGCATGCGCCCAAATTAAGGCCTCTACAGAAAAGGGCTGCTCAGGATACCCCAGAAAAAACAAGACTACCGTACCATGAGAAGGACCATCATTTGGGCGCATCCCCATGTAGAAGACATCAAACACTTACTCCACGGCATAGCAGACTTTTGCTGTCATTGCGCCGTGGGTAGGTTGTGCAGGTGCTTGTGGTTGTCGCCCATGCAGCATGCGAAGGGATCGGACAATGTGCCTGCAATCCTAGCATCTTTTGCAGGTTAAACACTCCAAACTCTGCACCGCTACAATGACATGTCGTCTCAACACGCAAACCTCCATTCGTTGAAAAGCTGACGGTCATACAATGATGCCAAATGAAAAGGATAATGTCGCAATGTGATTACCGCAAGGACAAACGCATTCTACCCCGACATGTTGGCAGTTTGGGTGATCGTTGCACTGAGCGCTCTGACAGGGACACATTCAACCGTTTTAAACAAGCCCATGTGTGCTAGGAGTTGCCTTGAACATTGTCATGACAAGTTTTCTGCTACTTGGATTCTATCAACCAAGCGATTGATAACAAACATGCATGGCTTAGCAAAATGCTGGCGTACTGGAGGGTAGTTGATCAAACTGCCTCCTCCCAATAGTGCCCATTAGAAGGAAGCCCCCAGAAGTTTCACCAACCCCCATAGATGGCTTGATAGTCAGGCTTTGGGAACTTGATCCACACACAACTCAATCTATTCAAGTGTGGGCAGTCGGATGTCCACACGCGTTTGTGCTAAGGTGGGAGGGCTTTAAGGTGAAGTGCAACACAGCGATACACAAGCCTCTGCCTGCAGTTGCATGGCTCTTGGCTTCATTTGTGCCGTTTTAACCTGATATTTATCAGATGCCTACTCGGCAAGCTTGCACAAGGTATGGAAGACGACAGGCATGCTCCAGCAGAATTTGCAGGGTTGAAAGACGCGGGTCCAGAGGGACAAATCGTACAGGAACACCCATCAATCTAAATCTATGAGGAGACCGTAGAGGAACACCCACCAATCTGAATCTAAGAGTTCTTGCAGTGCATGCCCATGGAAAACACTTCCTGCAGCATCGCGCAAGAAACAGTTTCCGCCAGACTTCCCGGCTTCAAGCGCTGGGGGGAGGGAGATTTTCCAGCGTGCCTGGCATAAGCTTTGTTTTTCGCCTTGCGTAAGATAGGGGTATGTAAGGGTAACTAGGGGCATTTGGGTAAAATCAGATTTCACGTTTCATGTTCTCCAGTTCTGGCTTATACTTCCCCTAAACCTTACACACCTCTACGAAACCCCTATATACACCCTTTTAATATAACCCCTATATAAATCATGCGTATCCCCTGTATAGACCCTGTATAACAGCTGTAAAACCCCTATACTACCTCTACATAACTCCACATAACCTACGTAACACCCCTATAGAACCCCTATATAACCCCTACATAACCCCTACATAACCCCTATAGAACCCGTACCCTCCCCCCGGCTTGGCAACGAAGCCTGGGCCTGGCTTTGCCTGGTTCCTTACTGGGATACTTTTAAAAAATCACTCTAAGGCCAAACATCCTTTAAAGGGGTCATATAGGGATTGTATTGGGATAATGGAAAAGAAAATGGAAACTACTATAGTATAATAGGGGGTTTAATAGGGGTAATATGTTTTTTGAGTCGTAGGGTTCTGTTAAGGATTTAACCGTTTTTGGAGGCTTAGGGATATTAAGGGTAACATTTGTGGTAGACCCCACAGCTGTAAGGTTCCAATTTTGGAGGTTGAGGGGGTATCAAAATATTGTACTGACATGCACAAACTATATGAAACATGGGATGAGGAGGCAACCCAACCACTGAGATAAGGATTATGTCGGATGTATATATGGACCATATAAGAAAATGTAAGCTTTTGGTGGAAAATCAACATTTACAATGCGCCTTTGGGCTCTCCCCCTACCCACGAACAGTCATAGAAAGGCATTACAGCATGTTGTGTTGACTGTCAGTTGCCCTGGGGGAGAGCCCGAATAACATTCACTATTCGAGTTTAATAACAAACGAGGAATCTCCAAAAAGATCTATCCAACAATGACCCAGCTGTAGAGTTCCCTAGGCCCCAAACCGTAAACCCTAAGGGCTACCGGGAAATTCCAATGGCCGGAGTCTAGGGCTCTCCTTAGTAGCTGATATGCAGAAGCTCCTCCAAATTACCGGGGGCAAGGTGTTTGGGGTTATATAATCCCTATATAGCCCCTATATAATCCCCATATAACCCCTAGATAATCCCCATATAATCCCCTGCAGAATCCCTAGATAATCTCAAACGCACAACGTACTCCGTGTTCGGGTTACCACCTTTCTCCTCTGATAATCCTACATCTGCCCATATACACCCCAGTTTCCATTTCATTCATGTCCCATGTTCTTCTCCGTTTGATTCTCCACCATCGGGCTACTGTACACCTATATAACTTATAAACCTTTGTACCCTGAAGGGGCTGCGGAAACCCAACTCCCTTTGTTCTCTCTCCTATCTGCTTCAGGAGGTTACTCTATGAAAACCGGCCCGGAGAAAACAAAGGGCTGGTCTGGCCCTTAACCTTCATCTGCGCGTCTGGCAAAGAATTTGTATCACCTCGTAGAGATGATAAAGTGATTTTGACAACCACCCCATTATGTGTGTATGTACTGTTCAAAGAAAGCATTTGGACTCTGAGAGAAAAATGTGGAACGTCTTCTTGAGAAAGCTGGGGTCTAGGGGCTTAGGGTTTAAGGTTTGCAGGTTTACGGTTTAGCGGCTCCGGGCCCAAAAGATACGAGAACACACTCCAAAAATCATCCAACGTTCTAAGATCCTAACCATGGGCCCCAAAAGTGCGCACCTACCTATTTCCTGAAACCTAGATATAAGTCCCTCATCGGATTATTATAGTACGTATATAGATAGAGACCCTGAGATTCCCCAAGCTGAAGGGTCCACAATTACAACCTTTGTAAAGAAATTCATGGATTTCCAGAAATGAGGTCCCTTCTGAAACGGGTTATACTACAGTCCTGATTATATAGGAAGACCATAATTTTGTGGAAGCTCCACTTAACTAGGGTAGGTTTGGGAGCCCTATGGAAAATGTATCTTTATGGCTTTAGTAGGATTATATAGGGATTAAAGGTAATGTAAATTAAGCAATGTTTAAACCGTAAACCCTAAACCTACCCTGTCAATCTTTGTGAAGTTAGAAAGACCCCAGCAAGGATCTCCCCATCTACGGTTTGAAGTGGTTTGGGTTTAGGGTTTGGGGTCTAGGGGGCAGAACGGCAGTCAACAACGCTGCCTCCGCCATGTCTCAGGATGAAACATCCCGCTGCGCGCCTCTCCAGTACTGTGGGGGCTCTACAGGGGATACCACCTCAATAGTGAAGAATTCAAGAGAAGATGAGATGGACACTGGCTTCACATGGGGGCTTGATAGGTATCTGAATAGATACCGATACTACGACTATCTTGAGTTCTGTTTGAGGTGCCCTCTACCGAAGCTGACAGCCAGGGTTCCTTGCAAAGATGCCCAAAAACATTCCAATCTGTGAGATACCCCCACATACATCCTGGGCTTTGAAGCTTCTCCGGTCCTGTCCAGTGCACATGCCAACTGCGGGGAGACACTGTCTACACATCTGCAGGTCGCCAGAAGGATGCGAAGACAATCCTAAACCCTAAACCCTGAACCCTAAACCAGTTGGTCAGTGCCTTCTGCAGCTTAGCGATGGCACGAGCCGCATTCTCCCGGGAGAGACCTTGGCGTGGCTGCAGCTGCCGTGCACCCTAGGGTGTAAGGTTTAGGGGCATGAAGGCGCGAATGAAATTCAGTGGTTGCATGGCACCCTTGCATGACTGACTTTATGTCACGTGGCTGCAGCCCTAAGATGAACCACATGGAGACAAAGAACGTTCGGTCAAGCCAGAACACTATGCAAGCCGGAATATACCCCTCCAAGGAATGCCCTTTGCGGAGCTACAGGTACCACCATTACTCCGTTATTACCGCCATTGCCGGTGTCACTGTCTTGACAATGATTATGGCTGATTATACCTGCCACTGATCTGCATTCCGGATACGGCGTCCTGCTGAAACCCTAAACCCTAAACCCTAACCCCTAAAACCTATGAGGTTTTAGGGTTTAGGGTTAGGCTTGCTGTTGCTGCCCCTTTGCTCATCTCTGCTGTCAACGACGCACCTCCTTTCATGAACTGGCCCCCTCTAACATCTTTTGGGGCCGCCTTGTTCAGGATCAGGTCCAATGAAGCACCCTAAGATGTGTTTTGCTGTTGGAGTCCAAGCAGAATACAGACCATCCCCTTCAAATCAATCCTCATTGCACTTGGAACCACGGGAAGGGGGGGGGGAACATGATGATTCTAATTTTTCTGACCCCGCTATCGTCAGGAAGGGACCTCAAACATAAAGGAGGGTCCACCGCAGCTACTACCAAAGCTACCTCCAGCAATGCGACTGCTGCGCCTACCGAAACAGACAAAGAAGTTCCCCAAATTAGGGTCCCATTTTGGTACCTCTACATATTAGGTGCCACAGTATAGCCTATAACCAAAAGGGGCCATGTTTTTGAGAACAACCCAAATGCGTAAAGGGGCTGTAGGTCGAGGGCATCCTCGTCTACCACAGCGCGCGGGACTGCTGGAACCTGAGCTGACGCCGAATTCTAGGCTGCGTGGCATCATCCACATGAAAAGAATCATATGAGGAACCTTACAAGGATTAAAACAGGATCATACACCTACAGTCTCCCTTAAGTAGATAAAATATGGCTTTGGGTATATTATAATAACACCCCCATATACCCCATATTCTATCTACTTAAGGGGCACTATAGTCATAGTCGGACTAGGTCACCTTCACTTTTCCAATGGATGCATGGGGATTCTGCAAGCTGAACACCAACTCTGCTCCTTCCGACAAGGACAGGCAAGATGCATCCATCAAGAATCCTACCCTAACCCTTAACCCTTAACCTTGTAGACCATAATGTTTGTAATTTCTTAGACTTCTACAATATTTCTGCTTCGAGCGTAGCCTAAACAATGCCCATTGCCTGCTGTTGTGGACACCCTCATGCCTATACTCTAAACCCTAGACCCCTGACCAACCCGATTCCTGCCATACACGAGGATCATGCTGCCTGTCGGTAAGCAATTGACAAGGCCATCAGCATTCTGCCTTACGCTCTGTGCGAAAACTTGCCAAGTTGCAGCGCAGCTCACTTGTCGCTGTTGGGAGCTATCTGCCTCCTGCAGGGCAAGGAGTCCAGCCTTGAGGGTGGTTCAAGATGTCACAAGGCACGCATGTTCCAAGCTCGTTGGTGATGTAAAGATGCTTCAAACCTGCTACAGAACTTCCAAGAAGTGCACGGCAGATGCAGTGGCATCATCTAGGCTTTCCCAAGCAAAAGAAGACAGTAGTTATTCGAGTCAAGACGTGGTGCAATGCATTGGAAAATCGATGATAGCTATATAGACTGTTGACAGCCTGGGATGTGGGCAACCCTCCACAGCAAACAAAAGGGGGCATCCCTGTCTAGACACGCTTGGAAGGACATTAGCCTGTGGGGTGCTTTGGGCTCCAGGCTAGTTTAATGAAGGGTAAGTTGGGGAACTGCTTTGACAGTTGGCCTTGGCTGTGCAAACTGAGAAAGTAGCAGTGCAACTCTTAATTGCGGGTTGGCAAAATGTAGGGCCTGCCATTTTGGGAGGGGATATCCATAGTAAGGACTGTAGTTTATTGGAGTAGATCATGTCCCTAACTTATGGTAACTCCCAACTAAACCCCCGAACTACTTCTCCCATCTCCGAACCCCTCCTCCCACTGCTGCGGCGTCCAGGTCCGCAGTGCTGGGAGGGAATGGATGGCTCCCGTGCTCAGCGCCTCCTCGTGCTGTGTACCCGCCCCCCCCTCAAACTATATTAGTGTTATATTGGGGTTGCATTGGGATAATGGAAAAGAAAATGGAAACTACTATAGGGGGTATATAGGGAATTAGGTACCAAACCACAAAACGTATCTTGCGAAGACTACCCTACTTTTAAGATCTGTTAAGAGGGAGGCGTTTCGTGCTTCCATGTAAGTTTGTGGAGGGACCTTGAAGGGCTCTGGAAGTTAGGGCTTGCACGGTCTTGCGGCTTTCGGGTTTGAGGCCGATTACACATTTCAAACAAGGTTTTCCCGAAGAGCGCTCTGGTGAAGGCATTGAAAAAGTAGCAGAAAACTACACTACAAAAGTCAACAGCAAATGAATCATCAGTAAAAGCTGGAAGTGTCTAAATCAAAGTTTGGCTTCTTGAAAAATGAGCTCTTGTGGAGTCAGCGTCGAACAACCTCCAAGCGTTGCAGTTGTCTCCGCTCCCTAAACAGCTACTCCAAACTTCAGAGGCAGAAAGCCTCAACCCTGTAAAACACCTCAGCCCCAACCCCAGACTTTTGACAGTAAACGCAAGATGTCATGCCCATAGTAGAATCAAAAAAGAAAATAACAACATGTATGCATGTATCATCCTTAAGCACTCAAACGTGAGCACTACCTGACCAAATGACCAATTGAAATCGTCTGCATCACAATACTAGTACCGCAGATAACGTTCATCCTGGTTGCAGAAAACAACTACAAAATGATCAAGGAGAAGAGTCCAGACTATGTCAGTATTGCAGCAAAACATAGAGTCATCACGAACGAAACCAAATGAAATACAATCAATATTTCTCATGTGCCTCGAAGACCTCCTGCCCATACTATACACGTAACCCACAGACTGACAAGACCCTGAACCCTGCCAAACCACCTCAAAACCTAAATCCTAAACCTTAAACCCTAAATCCCAGAACCCTTCCAGGCCTCCAGGGCCTCGTGCACGAGGCGCTGTCGCTGCACGGGACTCAAAGGGTCGAAGGCGCTGGAGACAATGAGGACCTGTAAAGGTGTTTAGGGTTTAGGGTTGTGGGTTTAGGGTTTTGGGTTTTGTGTTTTGGGATTTGGGTTTAGGGTTAGGGGTGTGGCTTTAGCGATTTGGGTTAGGGTTCAGGGTTTAGGGGTTCCAGGGCTATGAGGGTCTGGGGCTTCTGTTTGGTTACCGCCTCCACTCTGTAACAGTCTATATTAGGGGTCGTTAAGGGCTACATGTATAAGTGTATAATACATATTATCCAACTGCTATACAGAGTGGGTTTCCGCAAAAATTAATGGATATCCGTCCCCCGGAGGCCCCCCCGACAGAGGCCCAAAAAACCCTGCCCACTGAGTCACTGAGCCTGGAGAAAAGCCCGGACTCCCTCGAAGCCCCGAGACCCCCGCAGGCCAAATGCTCCGGCAGACCCGCACCCGCGCGGGCCCGTTGTTTAATTCTTAAGTTTAGAAAGGTGGGAATTTAGGGAAGGAATAAAGTTGGGTCCATGCCTGCGCAAGCAGGGAGTGGGAAGAACAAACCAACACACTAATCCTTGGTGTGTTGGGCACGACAGATGTGCCGTCACAAGAAATGCCGCCCCGCCACACCCCTGGGTGTGTCGGGGCGCCACTTCTGCACGTTACCTCCAGCCGCCGCGCAGCAAGACGCCCTAAACCCTAAAGCCCCTAAACCCTAAACCCCTGAACCCTAAACCCCCAAACCCCCAAACCCCTAAATCCCTAACCCCTAAAACCCCTAAACCCCTAAACCTCTATACCCTATAGAACCCCAAGCAAGGGCCCTGGCCTTGAGTTCGCGGCCGTTGGGATCTTGAGCTCGGCCGCTGCCATCCTCGAAGCCCTCCACGGTGTGGCCGTCACTCACGTCCTTGCATCAAATAGGGTTCAGGGTTTTGGGTTAAGAGGTTTAAGGGTTTAAGGGTTTGAGGGTTTAAGTTTTTTTAAGGTTTTAAGGGTTTAAGGTTCAGGGTTTTCAGGGCTTAAGGGTCTAAGGGTTTACGGGTTCAGGTTCAGGGTTTTAAAGGTTTAAGGGTCTAAGGTTTTAAGGGTTCAGGGTTCAGGGTTTAGGGTTTAGGGGTCAGGCTTTCGGGTTTCGGGGTTGAGGGTTTACAGGTTTTAATGGGGAAGAAAGAGTCTTCTACAACAAGGCCCAGGGAATCCCAACTATCACTGGACCAAAAAAAACACACAAAAGCCTTCAACCAGTGCCTGACCTGGATAACAGTTGAATATCATGATATGTTTTTCCTCACTAGGTCGTAGCGTAGACAAGAAATGACCCAGTCAACCCTAAACCCTAAACCCTAAACCCTAAATCCTAAACCCTAAACCCTTTTGGCCCTAAACCCTTGAGTCCTCAACCTCAAGGTGGCGGATGTCGGGTATCGTCCGCCGCAGCTTTTCCCTGGCCCAGGTCACATAGTCACCTGGAACTTCTCAAGGTAAGCAGATTTTCAAACTTATTGGGATAATATAGGGTTATAAATTGGGATTATATAGGGGTTATATAGTGATTATATAAGGGTTTTAGGGTATATATTCGGGCTATAAGTTGGGATAATGGAAAGTAAAATGGAAACTACTATTTAGGGACCCCAAAAGGTTTTTTGAGGTAGTGACGTGATTACAAGTGATGACCAAGATGCTGGCTCATCCCATTTCTCACTCCAGGCTCTAGCACAGTTCTTGCATTACTGCGGGCACGTATAGGAGAGCCTGATCTTAAGCAGTGCTGTCACTGACTGGGTTTGGGGGCTGAAGGTTGAGATCTGCAGCTGGGTGTTGAGTAGGGGCGATGTGCAGACTGCGGAATTCTAAAAACAACAGAAATGCTATAGTCTGAACTCCCAGTATCCCCCTCAATAAGCCCTATAATACCCACTTTCTAATCCCCTACATAACCCGCTCTAAGGAGTTTGGACTACAGCTCAGATAGATTTCACTGACATGACAGACTTCGACACCAGCCACTAGAGCCCTAAACCCTAAACCCTGAACCCTAAATCCTAAACCCTAAACCCTAAACCCTGCACCCTAAACCCTAAACTTCAAGTACTACAACAAGGATCCAGAGCCATCTGCCCGAGCCAGGGGACATCATGACCAAGCCTTCGAAATTCAGCCAGAGCCTTGAATCCTGAGCCTCAATCCCTGGATTTACTATTAGTATTCTTGCCAATATTTCTAATACTATGATTACTGTTGTTGTTACTACGAGTACTATTACTGTTATGACTAGTAGTATAATTACTATTATTACTCACATCCCAGGCAAGACACTTCGCGCAGCGCGCATGGACCTGGCAGCCACATAGCACCCCAAGCCCCATCTGTCGTGTAACGTTCCCTGCCTTAAAGCCCTCAACCCTAAACCCTAAACCCTCTGGGTTTTGGACTGGTTTGGGTGTGGCATGATGGCCGAGAATTCCGAAGTGGAGCGGAGAGTATCGGATCTGGGCTCAGACGCTGAACAAATGCCCGCGCGCATTGATGCGCACGACCCTCCTATTCGCAAAAATATGGTAGCTTCCATTTTCTTTTCCATTATCCGTACATAACCCCTTTAAAACCCCAATATTCTATCGAACCCATTGGGAACTTCACCCTAAACCCTTCTTGAGCTGAGACTTCTCCTGGAAGGCCATTTCCGTTTTCGTGCTTCTGCTTATCCATCGTTGCGCGAGATGTATCCAGAAGTCCATGCTAAATCTAATCTTGCTTTTCCCATCTCTTCTACAGCATAGTTTCGATGGTGCTGGGAGCAATCGCGATTACGGAATGGTTAGCTTAGAAGTGCTGGGTGTCCTCGAAAATTTCCCGGCCAGAGTTCCTCAAATGGTTCCCACTCCCCTGAGACCATGACCCGGTTGTCGGCTGGCGCGTCATCGCAAGCGACCACAGCGGCCATGCGACCAGGAAGGCTGCCGCCCTGGTAAATAGCAATAGGACTGTGTCAGAAGGATGTGAGCATCACGTAGCATGTACCCGGAGAGCTGGTGTAAGAGGGCACTACTGCACGAGAGCTCTGAGAATCTACACGCGCTATGCTTGCAAAAAAAATGGGGCCCAGAAGTGTAGTTTTGAAAAGGCTCATGCATTCTACCACTATCCCTGTCAGGTCCTGGTCTCCGTAAGCAGCCATGGTTGTAGCGTGGTTACTCGGAAATCCTAACTTGGAAGGATCTGGTACTGTGAATAAGGGAAGCCAGAATGTTGACAAACAGCCCGAATCTTCCAGCAAAGGCACAATGCTGAGCGTCCTTTCGCTCGACGCATGGCGAACGTGATTTCTGAAATGGGTGTGTTGTGGGAATGTTTCTCCTGTCCGTGCTTATTGCTTAGGGGTGAGGGTTCCATGGAGAATCCTTCTATGGTAGGTAGGATACAAGGTCAAAACAAACTCTATCTATCGTTTGCAGGTGTTCAGTTTGGTGCGTGGACTGCATGCTGTGTGTGCCCACCTGCCATCAATGCTGCAAGTTGAGTAATAAACTATAATATACTGCAATATACTACAATATAAGTCATTTGTCTGGTTGTCACTTCTTTCGGCTCTGTGGCGGCTGAGCCCTGCCTTCTAGCCGAATGCTCCGCAAGAATCATGACTCGGCGGTTTAGGGTTTAGGGTTTTGGGGTTTGGGCACAAACAAGACACGCAAAGAATGCCTTGTGGGAAACGAGGACTTCATGTAACCACAGCCCGAGGAGGCAGATACCCTTCGCTCCATGATCGTATAGTATATTATAGCATATAATAGCATATTATGACATACTATAGTATATTATAGTATATCAGAAAATAATATAATATACTATAATATACCACAATATATGAGAATGCTGCCCAACAAACCTGCTACCGACCATCCTGGAATGATACATGTCCGAAATTCTTGAAACTCGCACCTGGAACTCAGAGCTTCAAGTCCAAACAGCCGGCTGCACAAAGATATGAGCTACTGTCTAAACTACTAGTATCCCCCTTAATAAGCCCTATAGTGGTCCGCTATATAATCCCTTATATAACCCCCTTTTGAGGAGTTTAGACTATAGCTCATATGAAGAGTGCATGAGATCGGTCCCCGATTTCATGGGTCCCGTTGCCCCCCAAACCAACTACGCATGAGTAAGATACTCTGACCCCATGTTCCGTCACCCAAGGCAGGCGCTGCCAGAACGGAGGACGGCAGGCTGCAAAGGCACCTGACAACAAGAATAGCAATCCTAGCCATTAAACTGAAGAAATGCTGATAGAGTTGACGACAACAGGCATAACGGTGCAGTAGGTTTTGCGTTTGAAGCGCTCCAGTCGCAGAGGGAAGGTCCGGCTGACAGGAATCTAGGCAAGATCTCTAGTTTCAGGAAACACTAATCCTGGGCATCGCGTGGATTAACTCTTGTCTCGGGCCCTTGTCTACCTAAGCTGAAGAAAGACCAGGGAGGATGCAGGCAAGTGTGTAACGTGACGGATACGGAGACGAAGTAGACGAGAATGTTTCCATGATTCTGTAAACGGAGCCCTCGGCCCTACTAGTACCTAACCCCAAGTGCCTGAAGGTGCCCTTTTTGGGGGGCAACTAACCCAAAACAATCCGAAGCCCTACATGCCGCTACAGAATCCCTGTATACCCCTACATACACCTCTGAAGGAAATGTCTTGGAAGCTAGGTTGCAAGCCTCAGGCATCTGTGGCAGCGGAGTGGGCATCTGAGGCAGCGGTTCTTCGCCGCCTCTGAAGGCTCACAATGAGCCGTTTCGGGGCTTTGGGTTATGGGTTTAGGGCTTTGGGCCAAACTGGTTTGAAGCTGTTGGGTTTAGGTGGTTAGGGTGTCAGCGCAGGTAGAACTACCCTGCTTTGTAACTGATGTAGCCCAATTGCAAATCCCAGCGGTTTAGGCACAGTAAATGTTACTTGGCAGCTTTCCACCCATCCGAATCCGAATTCCCTTCGTTTCTCTACTCCACCTCATTTCGCAAAATGATGTGTGTGCTCGATGTCACAAAGCCTTCAGGAACATTCCTGACAATCCTGACACTTGAGCCCGCATCTTTGAATCTTGGGACTTGAGCCGCAAACCACCAAACACTACCGCAAACCACCAAACACTAAACCGTGGACACAGGGCCGTTTGTCCTTCGAAGTAGACTGGACAGGATCCCTGTAGCGGCTGCAAGCAATGCCGGTTCTGACCCTTAAGGTAATCCCCACAACCCTCCTAAATGTTAGGATGTTTCATCATTGTTGTTGTATTGGGTTTTAGAGTCCCTAACCGCAGACCCATAGCTCCCTGGCCTGGGGGAGACGGTGCAGCCTCCAGCAGCGCCACAGCAGCACGCGGCGTCTGAAGATTACTTACTGGTTGTCGGTTTGGAATAACGGAATATATTGTATAGAGATTATATAGGCATTACATTCCCATATTCCCTGCTAACAACCAGTGAGGTCGACAGGGAGAGACTCCAAAGGCTTTCTCCAGGCGTTGTCGACTCTTGAGGCTGTATGAGCTCTGCAAGCATGTATGGGCTGTGCAGGGGAGCTTAACAGACTATGTCATAAAGAAACTGCATGAGTTTCAGAAAAGGTTTCAAGGGTTGGGGCTCATTTTTCAGGATCTCTCTGCTACGATTCAAGCTCTCTGTAAATGGTGGGGGAAACTGAAACCAAACCATGCCGATGTTCATCTCAGCTTTGTCCCAAGGCTTCTGTTCACTTTGCTCCCAAAAAAAGTACATATGCAGCTCAACATAATTGTTGCAATTCTGTCATCTTCCTGGCATTCAATTAGCAACACTTATGAATGAAGGGAAAAGTACACAAAGGCCTCTAGCGTCTCGCCGCCACCCAGCGGGAACGATCCGTCCTGGCAGCTGTCAGCTGTAGGATGACAACATACAAGACGAAATAACAATTATCTGCATGATGATACACTTTCTGATCACCACAGGCAAAAAAAAGGAATGGAGACTCCCACAACAACGAAAATAATACCGGGCTTGGCAGAAAAGACCACAAGGAGGCCTCGCCAATACGATGCTTTCCATACAAAGCTGCTTTTCAGATGGAAGTCGACGGCACAGATGGCGGCCCACGGCTTGTTTGCGTACGGCATGACGCTGAGGCCATCATAACTTCATTCTGATTGCTAAGGCAGTGGCTTCAAACTGCGTACAACGCAGCTGTCACCTGTTACTGTCGCCACCACTACTACCGCCACTACCACCACCGCTTCTCGATGTGAGACAACACTCTTCTACCATTACTTCCAGCAGAATCAGCTCCCAAACGCTACTTGTTTGTCATCATGGCCATCATGCCCCCAAGTGAACCACAACTCTCATATGACCAGCCTCAATGTAGATTGAAGACCTTGCACCAAGTCATTGGACCGATCTCCCAACTGGAAGCCCAGGAAAGACATGTCCTAACGATCTCACCATACAAGCTCTACAACCTGCACGCCACCCAAGCCCAAAACCTGAATACCCTCAAGCCTTGAGGCCCTAAAACCCATTATAGTAATTTCCATTTTCTTTTCCAGTATCCCAATATCACCCCAATATACTATAGTAGTAGTTTCCATTTTCTTTTCCATTATCCCAATACTACACCAATATACTATAGTAGTAGTTTCCATGTTCCTTTCCATTATCCCAATATTACCCCAATATACTACAGTAGCAGTTTCCATGTTCCTTTCCATTATCCCAATTTTACCCCAATATAACCTTAATAAACCCTATAGGCCTAAATCCCAACCTGCCTCACTCCCTGAGTCGCTGTCGAAGCCTAAGATGCTGTGCCGTCTGAGGTTTGCGGACTTATCTCCATGCCACGCGGCTAATTCTGATGAGAACGAGAGTCTTATAGTTTTTGGGAGTGCATTGGTAGCAGTCGTCACCGTACTAATAGCAGCAGCAGTAGCAGTAGCACCAGAAACATCTGTTGTGGTCACAGCCATTCCTCGTCATCATCACAAATCCCATTGGGTGGCAATCAATAGTCCTAGTTCCCTAACACCTCGACTGAATTCAACAACCCAAATGCGAATAGCTGGAAAGTCAATACTCACGCTTCCTAAGGCCTTGGCTGTAATGGCCATCACCCGAATTTGGGTAGTCGGATGCTTACAGTCAAGAAAAAGGCTGAGCTGGGGGGTCCCGAAAACGTAGCAGCCTTAAGGACCCTAGGCCGTGAAAGTCATAGCGATTTTTAATCATGGGGAGTCCTAGAGTTCCGTAAGCTTTTTCAAGAAACTCTCCGGTCGATCTCTTGACTGGGGCACCCGGCCGGCACCAGTCCGCTTCCTGCTCAGCTGGCCAACAATTCAGCACAGGTTGAAAAGGGTTTGAGGCTGAGGGTTCACGACTCGAGGCTTAGGATTGAGGGTTTAGGGTTTAGGGTCTAGGGTTGAGGAGAAAGGATGGGTACAGTCAGGATTTGGGCTCGGGGTTTCGTTGAGGGATAAGTGTGGGCCATCAATGAGAGCCCTTCTGATTGGAGTCCAGCTCACCACAAACCCTCAACCTCATGAAGCTCCATCAATCAGAAGGAATACTACAGGGCCTGAATAATTACCAATATCATTTTGAGGTCCATTTGAGGTACCATACTATATATCTATACAAGGAATATGGAACCATAATATTGGTAATTGTCTATATTACTTGGTAACCCGAACTTGCAACCTTGTGATCATCATTGGGTGCTCATTTTGAGCGTCGGGGCTGCCTGATGGCTTCCCGGAATTTCGGACACAAAGAGGACCCCAGAAGAGGATCCACGATTTTGATACCCCTCTCTAAATGGAATATATATATATCTCTCTCTCTCTCTCTCCCTATATACCCCTCAAGGGACCGAGGGTTTCCATTTCGTTTTCCATTTTCTGTTCCATTTGATTCTCCATTTAAGCGGGACAATACCTGTATAGACCACCAATATGTAGCCTATTCTAATGTAGTAATTTCCATGTTCTTTTCCATGGTCCCTATATCATCCCTATATAATCCCTATATAATCCCTATATAATCCCCATATAATCCCGATATAATCCCTAAATAATCTCTATATAATCCCTATACAATCCCTATACAATCCCTATACAATCCCTAAATAATCCCTATATAATCCCTATATAATTCCTTTCTAATCCCTATATAATCTCTATATAACATTTTGGAGGTACTAAAGCCGATTTGGCCTGGTTGTCACAGCACCGCCGCTGGCATCGCCCAGGAGTAGCGCTTCGTCATCCGACTGGGCACAGGGCTGAAGCTCATAGGGCTATATAGGGATAATGGAAGGGAAAATGGAAACTACAGAGATTCTTGGCTATATAGGGGTATAATATTGGGGGTTATATAGGGATAATGGAAAGTAATATATTGGGGCATATTCTAATGGAAAAGAAAATGGACAACATAGTGATTATAGGGTATATATTGGGTATATATTACGGTTAGATAAGGGTTGTATTATTGGGGTTAAGGGTATATTGGGATAATAGAAAAGAAAATGGAAGCTACTATAGTATATTGGGCTTATACTGGGATAATGGAAAATAAAATGGAAACTACCAGGAAAGTATATTGGGGTTATAGAGGGGTACTGGAAAAGAAAATGGAAACTACTATAATGGGGTTTAGGGTTTAGAGATGTTGCAATTTGAACTGGCGCCTGGTAAACGACGGCCTTAACATCCTTCACCCTAAACCCTAAACCCTTAAACCCTAAACCCTAACCCTAATTGATTGCTTCCAGGATCCAACTTCAACAGGGACACTGATGTCCCTTTGCAATCCCCATACATCATGCGAGCCGTAGTCTAAACTCCTAGTATACCCCTTAATATCCCCTATAGTAGTCCCCTATACAATCCCCTATAGAACCCCCTTTAAGGAGTGTAGAATATAGCTCATATATTGACAGGAAGTCGCCGCTGATGCCGGAGATCTCCACGCAGGCTGCGACGCCCACAAACAGCAAGGCAGGGCTTGTCGTCACACTTACTTGTTGGGGCCTAAATAAGGGTTTGGGATTTAGGGTTTAGGGATTTAGGGTTTAGGGTTAAGGGTTTGGGATTTGGGATTTAGGGTTTAGAGTTTAGGGATTTAGGGTTTGGGATTTAGGGTTCAGGGTTAAGGGTTTAGGGTTTAGGTTGGTTTGGGGATAATTACCAATATTATGGTTCCATATTCCTTATATAATTATGGTCTACGGTACTTCAAGTGGACCTCAAGATGATATTGGTGATTCTTTAGGTAGGGAATTATTGGGATATATAGAGGTATATGGGTACATAGGGTGTGGGGACTAGGGCTTTGGATTCAGGGATTTTACAGCTGCCATGCGCTTCTATTGTTTTGGGTGAGATAGGTGTACTGAGGGTTATGTCGGGGTATATAGGTTTGTGTGATCCTTGAGGGGGCCCCTTATATGGGGGACCCATAATTAAGCCGTTTTAAGGCCTCCCTAAGGCTCCCTAAGGTCCCAAAGGGTCTCCTATGAGGGGCCCCCTTACATGGGGCTTCCATGTAATTATAGTAGAGGTTTTGGGTAAGTATATGATTGTAGGTACAAGGACCCTTAGGGAGCGGGACTTGGAGGAGTAGAGCGGAACCCTCCAAGCGCGTCCCTATCCTACCCCGCACCCTGATGTGGGTGACGCGGCGGGTAGGAGGTGCGTACAAAGTATGGTATTCACAACCTTTAACCCTCAACCCCCGACTCTTAACCCTAAAGCCTAAACCCTCAAACCCAAACCCTATGACCTATACGAATCTAAGCTTATACAAAACACCCCTCCCGTCCGCCGCAGGGCAGGAGTGATCCCCTTGGCTTCAGAAGCCTCCAGGCTCTGGCGCAGTTGAGGTAGTAGGGACAGGATTTAATTAGGGCTCAGGGGTTAGGATTATGTTTCAGGGTCTACAGTGTCCGGGCTATTGAACGGGCCTACTTACGAACCTCAAACCCTAACCCAAAGCGAATACAATATTGACCCCACGCATTGTTGTGAATTCTTTCGGCCAAGTTGTATTATTCTGGCTGAGTACTTAAACTCTTAGGCCCAGGGGTGTGGCTCAGAGTGTGTCTGTTATGGTTTTAGGTGTTGCCGGGGCGAGATGCTACAGCTAAATCGTCTACCCCCTTTTGGGCTAAAGCCTAAACCTTAAACGCCACACCCTAAACCTCATCCAAGCTGCAGTACAAGGCATCGGCTCCTTCATTTGTCTCTCGCTATGTGAGACATCATGAACCTTAGGGTTACCAAGGAACCGTTAAAGGCGGACATAGGGGTCCCTTGGGTACTTTACTAAGAGTCCTTTTATAGATATTCCCCAAGAAGGACCCACATTTCGTAGAGCTCCTAGTATATTCCTTAAGAGGGACCCATTTCCATACATCATGTGGAAGCATTGACTGTAGCCCAAAACCTAACCACTAAAACCCTAAACCCTGAAACCTTTAACCTTAAACCCTAAACCCTGAAACCCTACACACTAAAACCCTAAGCCCTAAACCATAAATCCTAAACTTGGACCTTGGTCGCTCATGTGGCTACCAACCGTGAGTGGACTTATAGTCCCCCTTAAGTAGATAGAATATGGGGTATATGCGGATCTTATTACAATATACCCAAAGCCATATTCTATCTACTTAAGGGGAATTATACTTGGAGTTTCAGTGTTGCCCTGAATAGAGGGCATTCCAAAGGATTTAATTACGGTCTAGGGTTTAGGGTTCAGGGTCTAGGGCCTAGGGGTTTAGGGTTTAGGGTCTATAGGTTTTAGGGTATAGGGTTTGCTTACCAAGGACTTGTACTGGATAAATTGCTCCCCAAATCCCGAGGACGCATTGGGAATAGCTGTTGCCTTCCCACTCCGATGCCTGCTTTCCAATTTCCAAGGTGAATAACTAATCCACTACCCCTACTGTTGTCCTTCCACCCCCTAATGGTAGATATTCCCGCTGTGGTATACCAAAAATTGGGAATAGTTCGCATTGTTTTGGTGTTGTTCGTTCTCCCTATGGGTCCAAGTACCTAATACTCATATACTTACCCACAACCTGCACTATAATCACCATTACCCAAATCCCAAGTACCTAATTATTGGGTACATGGGCCCTCTGAGGAAGGCCAGAGATTAAAATCGGCTTCCCGAGACGAAGCTGTAGAAGCTTCCCAACATCCAGGGCTTCCTGGTGCTGTAGCGGGGTTTACGGGGTTTAGGGGGCTTAGGGGTTTAGGGGTTTAGGGTTTTAGGGTGGTGGAGTGAGCATAGGGGTGCATATAGAGAGTCATATAGCTGTATGTCAGTGGATTGCTCTAGGGACCAGATCCCCAAACTCTACCTCAAGATTCCATCAGGATCTTGGCAGTCTCTGTATAGCGCGCTGGTTAGCTGCATCAGTGCGATACCTGCAGACCTCTTGAAGCAAGCCCTAAACTATAAACGTGAACCCTACCCCCTGTGCTCCAAAGCCCTATAGTTTCAGCCCGAAAGATAGGGCTTGAGGGCTTTCGGTTTAAGGGTTAGGCTCAGGTACCTAAATCCCTGATTTGTTTCAGGCGGAATAACCCTAAAACTCTAAAGCCTAAAACTCTTATACAACCCTATCTCCCCACATACTTCGGGTGCCTAAGGCCGGCCTTGTTTTGAGAAACCCTCAGCCCTAAAATCGTTGAACCCTAAAGAAGTGAAACCAACAACCCTACATCTATAGCTCAGATCTATGTCTATATTTATATATATATACATACATTCCTCTACAACCCGTAACAAAAAGATACAAAGCCTCAACGTGTCATGGTTGGGCAGGACGCCGCCAGCAACAGCCAACTAGCGGCGCAGGCATATGGATCTGCGGTTTTGAGTTAATCAGGGCTAAGGATTTAGGTTTTGGGATTTGGGGTTTTGGGGTTTGGGGTTATTAGGACCAGTTCAAGAGTTAGTGTTCGGAATCCAAGGTGTAGGATGTTGGGTTTAGGATTGAGGGCCGGGGGCCCATAGGGACCCTACTGATTATGTAGTTAATCCTGCACGAATTGCAACTGTTTAGGCGCCGAGGTGGGGCTACTAGGTACCCCAGTAGTATCCTTTTTTTTCTATATTTTGGGCTCTAGATTTCCTCCATCAAGAGTGGCGAGATTTGAGGGTTTTGTTCCCACCTTAGGAATTAGATGGGGACTAGTTAGTGAAACTCACATACAGGGGTAGTAGTTTCCATGAATTGAGGGAGCCCGGCATAAGCCCCAAAATGCTTGAAGTATGGTACCCCTAGTTGCTTAACCCCCCGAATAGGTTTGGGGAAACAGGTCGGGGGATGCTCTTGCTTGAAGGCCCCTAAAAGTCCATGCGTACGATTTAAGGCTTTGCCCCTAAACCCTAAACCCGAAACTCCTGAACCCCTTAACCCCTA
>CAJNIZ010011802.1:0-10578 GCA_905231905.1 Symbiodinium pilosum | reverse complement strand
ACTGCTGGTTACTGCTGTTGTTGTACTACTACTACTACTACTACTACTACTACTACTACTGCTACTGCTACTGCTACTGCTACTGCTACTGCTACTGCTACTGCTACTGCTACTACTGCTACTGTTACTACTGCTACTACTGCTACTACTGCTACTACTGCTGCACTATGACGACAACGACTACTGCTACTGCTACGGCTACTGCTACACCGAGGAGGAGGAGGAGGAGGAGGAGGCACTGAGAAGCCTTGCTACAAATTGTACAGCCCCCACATAGCAATGCTCAGGTAGTTTATGTCCGCGCCAAATTTCTGACTCAGCTTTGATTCCGCAGAGTTGAATGTCCAGACACAAACGGTAACAAATGGCTTGCTAGACAGCCCAAAGAAATGCCCCCTTCACATGAAGGATCGTGGGAATGTTCAAGCTCAGGATTAACGAACCGAAAGGTCTTGGCTGGCCAGTACTTCCGGTTTTGCCGACAGGCCAACCCCTTTCGGGTCTGTCCTCTGTTACGTTGAACTTGCGGCCGCGTGCTGTCACACGGAGACCATAATGACCCCACCCCAAACGGATAGGGGTTAAGGTTTGCGGGCTGGGGGCTTACACTTGAGGTTGATGGGTTTGGCATTCAAATAGGAGGTAAAGGTAATCTATTTGCCCCGCTTCCTTGGGGGAAAAAGGACGTTCGGGGCACATTAGGTATGACAATGCTTCCAAGGGCCAAGCACAATCCTTTCATCAGTTTCGCTGCATGACAAGAATTCCATCTACTTCAGGACAAGGGCTATAGGGGCCTAAGCAATGATCAGTATGATTTTGAAGGCTATTTGAGCTGTACTATACTCTATGTGAGGAATCTAGGATTATAGCATTGAGGACTGAAGGACCATAAAATTGGAAAGTATTGACGTCGCTGTATTACAAGCGCACCTGATAAAGCGAGGTGCATTGCCTGAAGCCCCAAAGGACCATCCTCGTTCACATCCCCTCCCCCAAATAATAAAACCTCCCCAATACACCTCAGTTAAAAGAATCTACCTAAAACCATCATGTAGGGGTATATTCTTTAATTAAAGGGTATTGGATTCTCTGGGCCCAAGGCGCGCATGAAGCTTAAATCTGGATACTATTTTTGTCATGGGTAATTAAAAACAACAACCGGCATAGCCTCATTTCCGGCGCTCCTAGCACGACTTGTAACTACATGTGACCCATGGCTTTTGCCTGTATATACACCCACTAATATTCCTGAGGAACCTGATGTACACTCTCCAAGAACCGCAATAAAACAATCCGATCCAAAAGGACCCTATATGAGCCATAGTCTAAACTCCTAGTATCCCCCTTATTAACCCATATAATAGTCTCAATTATATAATCCCCTATACAAACCCCCGTAAAGGAGGTTAGACTATAGCTCATATCCCCTGATAGAACCCTAATAATTTCAAAATACGGTGCATCTCGCAGCTCCGCTACCCATGGGCTCTGGCTCTAGTTCCCTACTTGAGGGCTCATGTGCCTCCCTTTCAGCAGTTGTAAGGGGATATCTGCGCATGTAAAGGGTTTAGGGGCCTAGGCTTGGGGTTCAAGAGTTTTTCATAAGTACCCCGTGCCAATGATAGCTATAATTATTCTATTTCTGACCCTACGCATAGTAGACCCAACAAGATGGAGAGTAGCTTCGGAGTCCACTGTAGGAAGTCGAAAAATCAATAGCAATGTTCACACAATCGTTTTCGGCAAATATTTCCAAACATGGAGCCAAAATTAGGTTACCCTAAACCCTAGACTCTTGTGCTCTCTCCCCTGAACCCTTCCTTCCCTAAACCCTAAACCCTAAACCGTGTGGCCTCAAGTTCAGCGGGTCTTTGCAAAAGACCTGGCGCGCCTCCAAGATATGTCCGGGCTACGCCCACACCACGTGGTGCGCACATAAAATTTGGGAGCTGGAGCCCTCCAATGTAGGTCCCCAAGTGGGCACAATTGGGAATGGGTGGTTAACATTACATTGCTACTTTGCAGCTACAAAGGAAAAAGCATCAGCAATTGTGCTGGTTCTTGGTCTCGCCATGCTCATGAAGACACTCGAAGATTAAATGGCATAAATGCTGGCAACAGGGGCGAAACACGACGCAATGACCACCATCAAGCTTGCAGCTACCACCGACGCTGCGGCCCCTGCATCTTCATCATCAGCAGCATCAGCAGCATCAGCAGCCAGCGTCAGCAACGGCATTCTCGTCATTCTCGGCATCAGCATGCCTACCACAACATGAACTTGGATGTTGATGCCATATGAGCTAGTCTAAACTCCTCAAAGGGGGATTATATAGGGGACTACTATAGGGCTTATTAAAGGGGATACTAGGAGTTTAGACTATGGCTCATATTGTGGCCTGCAACGCTGCCTGAAAAATATCTTGAACGCAAACACAGAGCCTCCAGAGCAGTAGTACTATATGGTGCAAAGTACAATTTTATCTGTCTTTAGGGTTTAGGGTTTGAGGGGTTTAGGGGTTTAGGGGTTAGGGGGCACTAGGCCCTGAGGCAAGCCCAGATAAAAGGCTCTTGATAGATGAGTAACCCCTTGCTCTTATCATATTAAACAGCGCTCACCCCCTAACACTAAATGCGGGCATCAATGCACATGGCTTCTTATGGGCAATATGAGGTTCAGCTCGTGAGGCGCGTGCCTAATGCTGGAAGGAAGCAAGTAGCAAAAGGCTTGTTGAAGAGCGTGTGTGGTTTCATAACACTGCCACATCTGTACCCAAAAAGGGAGGCATGTTCTCACTCTTTATGGGGTGCATTGGCATCCCAAATAAGAACCCTAAACCCTGAACCCTAAACCCTAAACACTAAAGACAGTACGCATGTCAAGCCGGAGCAAAATTCGTTTCGAGGCATGTCTGCTCTGGCCAGCACTGCTAAGGCTTTTAACCCCACTTATAACTGGGATAGAATCCCCTTTAGTTGATAGAATACAGGGTATATGGGGATCTTATTATAATATACCCTAAACCTTATTCTATCTACCTAAGGGGGACTGTAGGTATGTGAGATCCTACAGATCTCAGAGGGTTGGGGGAGACAAGTCCAGTTCGGGGGATCATAAGTAGGGCTACGAGCCCAGTTAAGAGTAGTTACTTGGAGGGTCAGGGGGACTTAGTAACCCTAATTAACCCTATGATTAACCTACTTACTAAGTCTCCCGGACCCTCCAAGTACAGTTGCTTAATCCCATGAACCTCAGACCTTTCCCACTGAAGCCATACGTGACCCCTTAATTCATGCACGCCTTTTGAACGCTAACACGAAGTTCAGACTCCAAACCCTTAATGAACCCTTGGCCCTAAACAAGGGCCCGGCCCCCAAAGAACCTCGACATCGCGTGCTGGATGGAGGATTCTGCTCACGGCAGGCTGCCGATCATGCCAGATTCCGCAGCGGATGAGACAGGATTAGATATGCATATCGGGGGATACACAAAAACGACGGCCCCTTGTCTGGGAGTCGCCATTTTAAGGGTTATAACAACCAGGAGTACTTTAAGCTGGACCCATGTTTTTAGAAAAGGCTTTGACAAATTCTTTCTCTCGCACCGCTGCGCTGGAACGGCATCACTGAAGTCATGGGGAATTGGTATAGCCTCGGGGCCTCAGGGTTTAGGGTAGGGTTTGAAATTTCGATTTCAAGGTTTAGGATTGATGCGTTTTGGATTGAGAATTTTGGAGGGGTATCTCTCGCTCTGATAAATGAACCCCTCCTCTCCAGGGACTAAAGTACTGGGATCTCTTCATAATCAGAATCCATCAAGGGAAGTTGCTCAAGCGTCAGGACAAGCCGCTTTTTGTTAGGATTCCCCTTCAAGGAAGTATTTTCAAAGGACCTTTCGAACAATCCCCATCAGTGGCTTACTGTGCAAATATGAACTGACAATAGTCTGCAAAATATGCCCGTTGTTGATGCTGAAAACCCTGCATGATCGTGAGTACCTTATGGCCGTGTAGTATTCTAGTATACTAGTATACTACAACCCCAACCCCTAAACCCTACAGCCAGGCAGGATGTTTGTCGCATGGGTGTAGGAATCCTTTCTTGGGGTCGTACGGCCCCTAAGTTGCCAAGCTTTGAAGTCTTTGCTGAGAGCTTCCCCATATTTATGCCAGGATTTCCATTTGATGTCATTACATGCTATTTTGCATTTGATTCTCCATTCTTGGGGTATCATTTAGGGCCCAGTATAGTATGGTTTTTGAAGTCCAGATATTACTCCCTGAAACGAACAGTGACTGTTTTCACAAGAGGGGGTCGCCCACGACCTTCTTCTCAAGTCCCCATGAAGAGGCTGCTACTGCCTTGGTGGCACAGGGCATCGCAAATGTGGCATGTCGCTGGGTTTGGGACTTAGGGCTTAGGGCCGACGGAACTGAAGCGAACGCCCTTTGCCGCAGAGCACATTGGGCCGCAAGCGCACAAGTACTAGCGACTTGTGGACAAGCAAGCCCAGTTAAACACGCTGCCACTTGGTCCGAAAAGGCTCCAAGGATCGAGGACAAGGCTCTAATGTGTGGACCGACAACCAAGTTACCGAAATCTATAGGTTCACGCTTGGGTTCGGGGCTGTGGGATTTAAGGTTTCGGGCTGCTGGCTTTGGGGTAGAGGCATGTGACAGTAAATCTCAGTCTGCAACTTGGGAACACCCTAATAATTTCCAAGGGATACAGAAGGTTGAATTTGGAATATGGTCCAGAATTAGGTTTCAAATCCCAGGAATACTCCACTGAACCCAATCATCATGGATTCCAGCGGGCGCTTCCAGAATGTGGCGCTGCTGGCGGCCAAACAAAATAAGGTTCTTTGACAAGGGTACTACAGGGGCCTAAATAATTGCCAATATCATATTAGGCCCATTCGAGGTACCATATACTTCAATTATACGAGGAATGGAACCATAATCTTGGTAATTTTCCCTAAACCCCAAACCCCAACTCCAAAAAACCCTAAACCCTAAACCCTAAAACCTAACCCTAAACGGGGCGACCCTAAACCCTAAAACCTAAATCCTAAAACCTAAATCCTAAACCCTAGGGTTAGGCGCCTATGTTATTTTGTTCCCTTCAACCTCATGGATCCGTATGAGCCCTACGAGAAGTTTAGGATCCTATAGTCCCCCGTAAGTGGATATTATAGTCCCCCTGAAAGGGGGGTCTATAGGGGTTATATAGGAAGTATAGGGTGTATGTTGGGGTTATATAGGGATAATGGCAAAGAAAATGGAAACTACTATTTAGGGTTTAGAGTTTATGGTCCCCCTTAAGTAGATAGAATATGGCTTTGGGCATATTATTACAATAAAATCCCCGTATACCCCATCTTCTATCTACTTCAGGGGGACTATAGGGTCCTATTTTTGGGCATTGGGGATAACAAAAACCCTTTTCCATGAAGGTGCTCACGTGAGGTACTCAGAAGATCATCGAATCACCGAATTTCCCTGAATTCCCAGTCGGACGCCGTAAGCAGTGGCCAAAAAAGGAGGCAAGCGGGCCAAACTGTACATGTCTTCCACGAGCTAGGGAAAGGGCGGGGTTGAAGTCATAGTCATGTCTTATTTGGATGGAAACAGTGAAGCCGACGGGTGACTCACGACACTTAAGTTTGTGGTCCTAGTTTCTCAGGATTGCTTCAGAACTTAGCCCGAAAGTAGAATACCAGGGACTCTGCGTGAAATTAATCCAGGGCGGGCGTTTTAATGGCTACATGTCATTTATGAACCCCTTCCCAAGCAGGTCTCTGGGGGTTTTCAAGGACTGGTCCACTTCATGAGCTCGCCCCCGCTTCCTAAAACCTGACCAGGTTCTGGGGTGGGTTGTCATCTAATGATACATGGAATATGATGTAAAAGAAACAAGAGCATTCAAGATCAAACGTTGGATGCCACAAGTAAGCGTTCTCATGCTTGATTCAAGCCCATCAATCTTCATCCTTACCATGGTTATTATTTACTGTACGAAGCTCTATCACAATTTCTATGAGGATTCCTTGGATCCTGAGGGCTGTACCCCTCTCAGGTTTGGGGGACGCTTCTCGAGTCACACGAAGAAAAGCAAGAATGCATAGCATGGGAAAGATCTAGCAGAAACCTTTGCAGGGCAACCCGCACACTCACCCTAGTGCATGATCCGCTTGTCACATGCGAGGTGGCTGCTGCAGGACCGCTGGCAGGGCTCTCGATTTCGCTCATCACATGCCTTCAGGATCAATTTGTAATTAAGTCTCGACAAGCAACCAAACCACAACAGAAGCACAAAATGAAAAGGACAACAAGAGCGGATATACAGCTAAACAAAACACAACATAGAAAAATGAAAAATCACTTGAAACGCAGCAATACAATAAGGACCGCGTAAAGAATGGAAAGACGGAACAGCAAAAACAACTGTGCACAAACAACGCTAAAACAACTTCTAGGGCTTTACAAGGTGTATGCATGTCTACATACGGATATACATACACGCCACACATACATAAACATGTGCATGGACCTTTTGATGACTGTCATTCCAGTGGTGTTACAAAGTACACCTTAGATACAATCCTGACTGGCTTCAGAAGGAAAACTAAAGTGCACTCCCGCAATAAAAAACGAAAGCCCTGCTTCACATGGATATCATAGCTACAGACAATATTTCCCAGATAATTAATGGACATGGGCCTGTTATTAAGGACTATATGAGGGGGAATGTACTGAACTATGTCCCCTGTTAAGGGTCCCTTGATAAGGCTAATAGTCACAGCAGCTCATATAGGGACTAGCGTGGGGATAAAGAAGGAGCAGCGAACTCTTACAAACATAATCGTGGAAATTAATGGTAGCACTTGTACACACATTAGTACTCCGTTCAAATTAGAATCAAAACAGATGTTCTGGTATTAAAGCAATGGCCTCTTAAGCGCTTACTCGCAAAAATGGTAACACTGGTACAAATAAATGAGGAGTAACAATCCATAAACCCTGGTTACCCATATTGAGAACCATTGTGCTCATCACAAAAACCATAAACGTTCATAAATAATAAGCGTAGCCATAACTATCACAGACTCAAAAAAACATCATCAAATCATGACCATCACACTAAGAATTGTACTGATAATGTCTGAACCTAAAAATCGAGACAATAAGCCACGGGCCCTGATTTTTTCGTGGGAACATATATAAGAAACAGAAAATGCACAAATAAGAACATTAGTAATGGTATATAATCATAACCACAGCTGAGTAGTGCTTTTTTGGTGGTTGAACCTAGTAAGATTATATTCCTTACATACAATACTATACCCAAAAGGAGGATATAATCTTACTCTATTTTGGGTACGATAATATCCCCAAATAAAATACGACTCAGCTGAACCCTGTTCAGCTCCAGCCCAGGAAGCCGGTCGCTGTCCCCACTGCATCAGACACGCTGCTTTGAATTCCGCTGTTGGGAAGAGCCCTCATTCCTAAAGCCCACCAATGGGTTCAAGGGTACCAAGTTTTGGGGTGCGGGGTTTTGGGATTTGGGTCATGGGGTTTAAAGTTTGGGGCTTAGGGTTCTCTACGCATAGTTGAGGATTCAGAGACGCCCAAATCGGAGTTCAGGCATCAGTGTAGATGAGCCCGAGAATCGAGACTCAAACGGAAAGGGACATGGAAAATGAATGCTTTAAACCCTAAACCCCTAAACCCTGAGATGTAGGGTTCCAGGGGTAAGGATATGGGAAATAGGACTTAGGAATATGTACTCCCTTGTATAATCCTCCTTTAAGGAGCTTAGACTACAGCTCATATAATCCTTATATAACCCTACATATAGCAGTTTTCATTTAATTTTCCATTTTCTTTTCCATTTGATTCTCCATTATTGGGGTATATATCTAGGTTCCCCAGTAACACATTAACAACAAGGGTACCCTTTTTCCTACTATTCAGCTTCAATAAGGAGACCCCAAAATACAAAGGGCAAAAGGGTACTACTGGGGTACCTAGACAAAACCCCCATTTAGGAATGCACTCAGGTCTCAGCAAGGCTTAGGGCTCTGGGCGGGGAGCTTAGGATTGAAGGGCAACGGTGTAGGGTTAAGGGTTCAAGGCTTAGGGCTTAGGGTTTAAGATTTAGGATTTAGGGTTAGGGATTCAGGCTTCCAGGATTTAGGGTGTAAGGTTGAGGGTGAGGATGCTCAAGGGGCCCATATCGCACACTTGTGGATACTTCATGTCCTCAATGAAAAACCTCTCGTAAACGACATAGATTTTAGACACGATTGAACAAGAGTTACAAAAGGATTCAGGTAACCCCAACCCTTTTTGAGGGTCACAATAGTCAGAATTCGGGCAGTTATCCATATCCTTTGATTAAAGAGGCGCCTCATAAACCCTGCTAGAGCCCTTCATGGCGGTCCTTCACAAGACCTCTGGCCAACAGACAAAGGGCATGTCGGCGCAGATCACGAATGCCAAACCTAGCCCTGAACCCAAAGCTAACACGATAACCCCTAAACCCTAAACCCTAAACCCGGACGCCAGGTACAAGGTCCTTCCCAAAAGCCCTTCGTTCCAGGGAGATTAACTGCTCCGCCAGACATCCAAGGAAAGCACCCAGTGGCCGGGTCGTTGAACAGCAAGGGTTTGGGATTGATGGCTGATATAGCGCTTAGGGCTAAGGCTGAGCGGTTTAGGGTTTAGGGTCAGGTTTTTGGGGCTAAGCCTTGAAAACCTTGAACCCACTGCGATCTGCAATGATCTGCATACCTCCTAAACCCTACACCGCTCAAACCCCAGTCGCATGTCAAAACATGAAAGCTCTAGGGCAATCTGTATATCCTGAGGACCCTTCCCCCAACATAATCTCAATATACTATAATATACCATAGTATACTCTAATAGACTATAATATAAAATAATATACTATATAACTATATAACTATAGTAGTTGCCATTGTATTTGTCATTACCTGCATTTTCCATTACCTTGCGGTTAAGACCTCCCGGCAGCTGAGCGTCTGGGTCCCCTGGGCAGGTTGATCTACACAACCGTGTCGGAACTGAAGTGGTGCATCTCAGCATATGGCAGTGTTCCTAAATGGCGCGACCACAGCATAGACCCCAAAATACTATGATCCTTATGATGGGGACCTCCAAGATGGTACCCCTAATTTTGGGGGAATCCCCCTAAAGAGAAAAATGCAAGACTTTTGCTGACCATGATTTTTGCTGGTATGCGGCTACCATCCTGAATGCTAATATGAGTAGAGGATTCGTTGCTTGCCAACCTCCCCCAGAACTAAAATGCAACCTCAAAACGGGGCCCTGCAACGAAGACTGTTCATGGGGTTCCATGTGAATTTTAGGATGGGTATCCGGTCTTGGCCTTGGGGGCCTTGGGGTGATGAGGCCTCCCAGAAGCCTCCTAGCATGGGATCATCCCTTTCCCTACATAATAGGTCTAAACCTTAAACCCTAAACCTATAACAATCATGCGGACCCTCAAACCCAGAATGAACCTACTCACAATACCACATGTTCGGGGAAAACTTATGAATAGAGAGAAAGTTCATTCTCAAGGACCTAAACCCTAAACCCTAAATGGAGTACCCTTGGGGCTTCCTTCAGCTTCTGCCTTGCGATCTATTTTTTCATGGCTTCACAGGCGTCTTTATCAAAACTCAGGATTTCCTCGTTGAGGGCCTCGTAAGCCAACAACTGTGATTTGACGAGTGACTCCCACGAGAATGCCTGCATCAACTAAGCGCCGTGGAATTGGGGCTCTCGCCTGTGAACACAATAATCTCAAACTTGGAAGACAACTCATCCCAGGCTCTTCCAGAATTCTAGGAGCCTTCCCATTACAGATTTTTCGTAGACCTCTGGTTGAAGATGGGTTTCTGGCTGCGACATTAAGAGCTCAGGATGTAAGACGGGCTTTGCCTGAGGATACCTTTCACCATCACACATGCTGAAGCTTTGAGTGAAGCTTTGAGTCTGCTTTGAGCCTGCCCTAAACTTCCACTAGCTTTCACAATTTCTCAGAATGAGACTCCACCTCAAGACTACCAAGGAGGGCTTCGAAAACAGTGCTGCCGACCCCAAGGTTGAGACCCGATACCTAGCCTTTGGCTAGCTGGGAATGAAGGAATGGAAAAGAAAATGGAAACTACTACAATGGGTTTTAGGTTTAGCATTTAGGGTTTGGGGTTTAGGGTGGGAATGAAGGAATGGAAAAGAAAATGGAAACTACTACAATGGTTATCCGCCGACCTTGGGGGGCGTGTTGGATGGTTGCCGAAGGCGGAGAGGGTGAAAACCCTCTTCCTTTCTCCCTTACAGCGGGGGTGGGGGGGGGGCGGGGGTTAGGGGGGGTATCCCGGCTTCGTTTCCCTCCAGGTCCCCACCTCCAAAGCAGCCGTTTCAGCCGACACCCACGCCTTCGCCAGGCTCCCACCAGGAGGTTTGCGAAAAAATCGTAATTTGAGAGGTTTGGGTGGTTTTTGTGGGGAAAAGGCCCAGGCCCCTGGTGGGCCGGGCCCCA
>CAJNIZ010011799.1:0-10588 GCA_905231905.1 Symbiodinium pilosum | reverse complement strand
GTGTACCCAAAACGCGAAACCCATAAATGAGACATAGTATATATTGTAAGCCATAGTATATATTAGGGTCTGTAGAGGTTACTCAGCTTCATCCATGCATGTGGGGGGGTTTCCAGGCGCTTCCAGGCCATTCCAGGAGGCTCCAGGGCCTCCAGGGCCCTCCAGGGGTGTCCAGGGGCCTCCAGGGGCCTTCAGGGGCCTCCAGGCTTCAAGGGTCAAGCGTCGTTTTCAACGAAAAATGCGCCCTGCCGCGTACTCCCAAAGCCCCGAACCTTGGGCGAGGCTAAAATTTCATGCGGGATGGTCAAGCTGGACTAGGCCACCCACCACGGCAGGGGGGGGGGGGTGGCCAGGGTGAGGCGTGTCTGTGAGGGAGGAGTAGCGAATAGAGCACAACGATGGCTTGAGTGCGTGAGATTGTCTAGGAACAAGCATTCCGGATGCCATTGCTCGCTGTTCCCAGACGATTCTGCCGGGAGCTGTGGATTTGCCTCAGCACTGAACATGCTGTTTGGCATGAGGCGGGAGGCTTGCGACACCGGTATGGGATTTGGGGCTGCTGGAGTGGGCGGCGCCGCTCCACAGTGGGGAGGACAGCGCTCATGCTTTGTTGCAGTCATTGGCGAGCCGTTGGGAGTGCGCACCCAATTGGGGTTGCGCAAATTGAAAATTCTTCATTCCTCAACAGCAACCCAGCCGGTCGCATGCCCAAAGAGTTCAACCCCTAAACCTCTAGGCTCCAGCATTACACCCGCTGCTACAGCATACATCGCCTGCACTCATTAATGCCCAAATTATGAACCCAAGCCCTGGAGACCATCCTGAAGTCGGTCAACGACCGCTTCCCGCAGAGCCCAGTACCCCGGAGGGACGAAACACGGTTTTGGGTGTGGGGAATATGTTTACATGATATGCGGATCCTTTGTGTGGCCCAGAAAAAAGTCCTGATTCTCCTAGAATAGCTTCCCTAAACCATCCTAAACCCTAAACCATGGAGTAGATTCCCTAAAAGCTAACCGTAAACCCTGACCCCTAAACCCTGGAGTAGATTCCTTGAGCCCTGAACCTTAAACTTGAATCCCTGAAGCAGATTCCCCAAGCCTAAGCCCTAAACCCCATTCCTTAATTCAGCGGTATCAGCTCCCCGGGCTGTTCAGGTCACCATCCGCCCTGGCACGCCGGGTGAAATCGCCACCAAGGCAGCAACGATCAGCATTGTTAACAAGCAATAAAGGGTCCCTTTAAAGGGGCTCATAGGGTTTATGTCGCGTTATATAGGGTTTAGGGTATAAGGTTTAGGGTTTGGGGTTAGTATATTATAGTCCCCCTATAGAGACGAGGATTGTATCTTCGTTTTGGTTGTTGTATTTTTTTGTGGTGCAAAGTTTTGCCCCAGGGCTCCAAATAGCCGAAGATATAAACAAGGTGGCACGTCTACTCGTGACCCCTGCGAATTTTCACTAGGCAAAGTGGTTCGGGGAAACGAAATGTGCAAAAACCCTAGGTTTTTGCAGATTTCCATTTTACAGGCCTAGTTTGGAGAGGGGCTAAAACACTGAGACGGTCAACTTGTTCAGCGATTTTAAGGGTTTCGCTACAGCGAGAAGCACATTTTGAAAGTGGAAAAAAACCGAAACTTTCGGGAGGAGTAGAAAAGGTAGAAATACCACTTGCCAAGGACTACTTGGGGTTTGAAGCATAAAGAGAGGGCATGGATGCTCTGGTGAGCGTATGCTCTGGAACACGAACGTTATTATGGTTTGGGCATGGATGCTCTGTTGATCGCATGCTCTTGGAACACGAACGTTATTATGGTTTGGGCATGGATGCTCTGGTGAGCGTATGCTCTTGGAACATGAACGTTATTATGGTTTGGGCATGGACGCTCTGGTGAGCGTATGCCCTTGAAACACGAACGTGATTTTGGTTTCGGCATGCATGCTTGAAATGTGCAAAAACCCATGGGTTTTTGCAGATTTCCATTTTAAAGGCCTATTGGCATGGATGCTTTTGGCACCATAAACAAGCCCTTGGCAGTTTCGGGTAAACGGTTTAAGGTGCTGTCTTTATTTTCATCTTTATTCAGGCTGATCTGCTGCCTGGCTGCCTCCCCCCCCCCACAGTATGTATTTTGACTAGCCGACGTTCGACGATTTGTCTCCTACGTGCTTTTCAGGTCAGCCACAACTTAGACCTTAAACCCTAAAAGCCATAACCTAAAGCCCCAGAAGGATGACATTCGATAGCAGGCCAGGGTTCAGGTTGAGGTGTTAATTGTTTCGGGTTCAGGGGTTTAGGGTTTATGGTTTAAGGTTGAGGAGTTTGAGCATTTTTTGTTGGCACCCCGGCCGCAAATTAGAAGTTCGGAGGGTGGAGTGTGTGCAAACTTGAAGTTGAGGGTTAAAGGCTGATCTGCCTTGTTGATTTTTGCTTTCGTTGCTGTTTATGGGCCTGGGATATTTGGTGTGGTTCTTGTCAGATCTCATCGCAGTCTCACTCCCACCAGCAGAACCTTTTTTTGGATCCTCTGAAAACCCAGGACCTCTTTATTAAGCAATACAAGCTAAATGATGTCAGGGTTGCCTAGAAATCCTAATGCATGATCTCCATACCCCAGACCCTTCACCCATATCTGGTCTTCTTTGGCGGGTATTGGTCTCCCTGAGTCCCCATCCCCAGCATCAAAGGCGTAGGGTTTAGGCTGAAGCTCTTGCTCAGTCTCGTGTTGTTTGTAAGTTGCTAACCCTTTGAAGATCGTGGGCTCTTCATCACGCCTGATGCTGACATTTGTACATTTCAAAAGTGGGCGGTGCTCCCTCACATGCCCTCAACCCCTTCGCATTGATATTAAGAACGCATCCACCCCTACTGAGAGAAAATATGCCCCCCCTAACTTGTAAGATCTCTTCTGGAAACTATTGAACATTCGGGATGCAGGGGCAGGTACTTGATATCAGGGAGACTGCGCGACCCCTCAAAATTGTTCTAAACCCAAAACGCTGAACATGTAGTGGCCCTAAACCCAAACCCTAAACCCTGACATTGTAGTGACCCTTACCCCTAAATCCGGAATTTGTAGTGGCACTAAACCCTAAACTCTAAATTGGCAGTGGCCCTCAACCCAAAATCCCGAATTTGTTGTGGCCGTAAACTCAAAACCCCGAACCCTAAACACTGAACTTAACCATAAACACTCCATGGGCAGGTGTTGAAGATGCGGGATCCTGGTGCCAGGACAGGGTGTAAGGTTCAGTGTTCAGGGTTGGGGGTTTAGGGTTTAGGGTTCTGAGTTCAATGTTCGGGGTTTATGGTTTAGGGGGTGTCCTAAACTGTCTTGAAGTGTTGTTTACTATAATCTCCCGAACAAACAGGTTGAAATTGATGTTTGGGAGGGTTCCAGGGAAGAGTCTGGCACGTCCATTAACTTGCTAGGAAATATTTGTTGTCGCACCTAAACCCTAAACCCTGGAACCCTCACATAGTCATCATCATGTTAGAATCACATGCATACGCCCGCTGTACAGAAGACTTGTAGTCTAGGTTGGGTGTAGGGTTTATAAGGGTGTAGGATTTGGGGGCGGTCTACGTATGGGCTACGCGTCAAAGGGCAAAAGTACAGAGAGCTCGCTGCTCCTTCGCGAAGGAAAGTACCCTAGCTGAGCGTACAGTCCCTGATATGAGCTGCAGTCAAAACCCTCTCAAAGGGGAAAATGGGGGACTATATAGGGGAGTATTATAGGGGTTACTAGGGGATACTTGGAGTTTAGTTTAGACTGTAGCTCATATGAGTCAGAAAAATTCAGAACCTGCTCCTCAATTGAGCGGTGTTGGGCTCCGCGTGACCAAATTAGTTAGCCTAAAGGCACTATCTAAACCCCAAAAGTATGTAAAATGATGGCCTTTGCGTTTTTTTAAGTGGGGTTTGGGCTGTTATGTTAGCTACTCTTGGGGTCCAGGCATTGTCGAACCACCAAGCACTGAATCGTTTGGTACCTAGACCGTGAACGAATGGCGGAACTGGGGACACGGGGAGGTGCATGACAAGTGGGCAGGAAGGTATTGCCAGGACTGCCCCAAGATTCAACAACCCCATAGCCCCCCTGAAGTAGATAGCATAAAAGCGGTATATGGGGATCTTAGTATAATATACCCACAGCCATGTTCTATCTACTTAAGGGGGACTATGCACCATAAACCCTGGATGATAAGATCCTTCCCACCCTAACCCCTAAAGGTACTTCAAAAACTCGAAGCATCAGATGCAGCGACCTCTGTACAATTAAAACCCTAAACCCTAACCCCTAAAACCTTAAACCCTAAACCCTAAAACCCTAAACCGTAAACCCTAAATCCTAAAAGCCTGTGCAAGGTTTAGAACATGCCCCCCAGATGACATGTGGTAGTTTCCCAAAATCAGGGGACTCCAATATAGACCACAAAGTACTATAGTCGTTATTATAGGGACCCCCAAAATGGTACCCCTAATTTTGGGGAACCCTAAACCCTAATCCATAAACCCTATATATCCTTATATAACCCTATAGAACCCCTATAAAACCCCTTTGCACCCTGTTAAGGGGTACCCAAGTTTGTTTCATGGCATACCCAGAGGACGCGCTGCGCATTTTGATGAAAGCCGATGTGGCGTTGTGAGGTGCACGGTTCGCCAGCCAATTCCTTGATTGTTGGTCTTTGAGTTTAGGGTTTAGGGTTTAAGGTTTAGGGTTTGTATCCTAAGCACTTAAACCTTAGAAGCCATCTGCACGTATAAGCCATCCCCCCGGCTCAAGGTTTAGGATGTGAGGCACGAGATACTCAAGGTCTAGGAGCGTAGGCCAAACGCAAGGACCGGGGTTCAGGGTTTAGGATGTAGGGTTTAGTGTTTAGGGCCTAGGGTTTAGAATCTCGTTACCTCGCACAAACATTGTCTCGCCATGCAGTGCATGATTCTCAGCTGATGTTATCCAACAAACTGAAATCTTCAACCCTGAGCCTTAAATCTTGAGCCCTACCCTCCGTTCTGGCCCTGAACCTTAAGCCCTTGACATGAGAAGAAGAAGAAGAACAAAGGTCTCAATGCAAAATGTCGCGTTTAAACCTTAAGGCATTGCAATAAATGCAGTCGTCCTTGCTGACGATGGTGTGGCTGAATTGCCGTTGCACTCCGCCAGTATCATACTCCTGAGGACATACTCTTGCTGTTTCACGCTTCAACTACCATGTTCTTCGGGTTTGGCGTTTGAATGTTAGTTCCGGGCACAGGGCTTGAGATTAGGGTCTCAGGTGTGGAGCCGCGGGGAGGAGTTTAGGGCTTGGGGGCTTAGGGGCTTAGGGGTTAGGGTTTATGGTTTAGGGGTTAAGGGTTTAGGACCACTTTTTGGGACCATCTCACCTCTACTCCAGGGTACTTGCAGGTTCTCATGGTTCCAATTTCGAGGACCTGCTCTTCAAACACGGAATCCAGCAATAAGTTTCTGGTTCCCTGGGACTCTAGGTACAGAAATGATACCTACCTTGAACTCTGAGCCCCTAAACCCTAAAGTCTCCAGATTAGTAATGCCAGAGGACAATGTCCGATGAGGTTTGAGGGTTTGGGGCAAAGAACAGGGGCAATGGAGACTCTAAACCCTAAACCCTCCAGCATGAATCACATTTATTAGGGCCGAGTCGAAGGTTCGGGGATGCAGCTGCGGTTCAGGGCTGATAGGGTAGTAGACAGGAGATCGTGCACACCTCCCCAATAATTATCATTACTCCTATCCACTTAGGATGTTGTTTGCATTCTTATCGCAGCATAACTCCAAGAGACGGCTACAATGTCTCTTCTTACAGGTCCAAGGGGGTTGCAGATAAGGGGGCCTATGCGCCGAAGTGCTTCACTAAAGGAGTTTTGCTAACAGAACGGCGTTATAGGGCATTGGGTTTGGGGTACTACAGGGATGAGTTCTGTGGCTGGAATATGCAGGGAGAATATGGGGACACGTAGGGATGCATGTGTGTATGCATGTAGAAACAAATGTGTATACATATATGTACATACTTATATATGTATACACACTAACATATATATGTATACGCATAATATATACAAATATATGTGTATATATAGATATACACATAATGGAGGGATTCGTTGTGGGTTATAGTTGCTCAGGCCGCAGAGTTGGCTTGATAATGAAGACGCCATGAAGTGGTTCTCAGGGTTGTAGGATCTGGAGGGTTTTGGGAGGTTTCTAGGGATTTACGGGTTTAGGGTTTTAGGGGTTTAGAGATTTTGGGTTTTAGGGATTGAGTGATTTTGGGTTTGAGGGATTTAGGGTTTTGGAGATTTAGGGTTTTAGGGATTTAGGGTTTTAGGGATTTTAGGGTTTGAGGAACTTAGGGTTTTGTGGATTTAGAGTTTGCGGACATTTTAGTCTTGTGCCGAATATTGTTTTTCAAAACATCACTGCCAGATAGCAGGTGAATCCTCAGGCTTTTGCAGCAGAGGAGGCTGTGAGCACATGGAGCAGGGTGCCACAGCTATGTGAGCTACAGTCTAAACTCCTTAAAGGGGGGTTTATATCAGGGATTAAGTAGGGGACTACTATAGGGGTTATTAATGGGGATACTCGGAGTTTAGACTGTAGCTCATGTTGTTCACTGGGTTGCTTTTAAGGAACTTATTTCAAGTTACCAGAATAGGTATATATATATATATAGTGATAAATAGTTTTTCCTCAATATAGTAACTGAAGCTAAGTTCCTTAGCAGCTTAACAGCAACGCCGTAGATAGTCAGAATTATCGCTCCCTTTTGTAGCCATCTAATACACTAAACCCGCATATTCCGGCCCCTGATGTTTAGGCACTCAAACATGCAGATGAGTTTGATAACCCACCAGATTACCTCATAGGATTCTTAGTAGGGACGTCCCCATCGCAACCCCCGCAAAACTTCCACGCATGCAGCTAAATGCTCATTAAATATGTGTATAACCCCATGTACCTCCCATACCCCATATTTACTAGCCCTGTAATTACCCACTTCCACCTAAACCGTAAACCCTAAAGACCGTAAACCCTAAAGCGCCTGTGGATCTAGGAGAGTGCTAGCCTCCTCTGACATCCATGCTTGTACATTCACTGCCGATGAAGGCTGCGCACACTACATAAGGCAGTGACGGCCAAAAGAGCCGAAATGGCAAATTCTAAACCCTAAATCCTAAAGCAGAAGAGCCTAAAGGGCAGATTCTAGGGGGATCCTGGAGATGATTGTCAATGTAGGGTTTAGGGTTTAGGCTCTACTATGTACGAATAAACAGTTGATCTTCTGTCAAGGGCAGGTAGAAAAGTACAACCCGCTACTCGTAGCGATCTGGATACTATAGGCCTTAGTACAGCAAGAGTATATCTTTTTGTTATCTTCAGCAATCATAAGAATAGTATAGCACTCACATGGTTCAGCGACCCGAAACACGCCACTCACCTGGAGGGTCAGAGAAACTTGGTAAGTGCACTTATGGCTTCTACTTGCACATGGGATTCAGTAGCTACTTATAACTGGGCTTATCCTTAGTTATAATAGGGATAACCTACAGAATTATAGCTCCTACCTGCAGGTTCATGGGACTTAGTAACTACTTATTACTGGGCTTACAAGCTTAATTATAATTGGGATAACCTACATTAGTCAAGTAAGGGGGGTTATAAGTAGGTTTATAAGCTTGCGTATAAGTAGTTACTAAGTCCCATGAACCTTCAAGGTATACAAGCCTTCTGAGAACCCTAGCTGCCTACTTTTAATCATTGACCCACTTACAAAGTCCCTTTCACCATCCAAGACTACGAACCCTACAACTAAACCCCAAACTCCAAAGCCCTAAACCCTAAACTCACCCCTAAACCTCTAAAACCTAAAACTTAAACGAACGCCCCAATCCTAACCCATCCAAGTAAACCGCGGAACTGCGGAAGCACGGCTAGCTGGCGAAAGGATGGCATTGCCTCAGTCCAAAAAAACCGATCCTACGGTTTAGAGTGCTGGGCTTAGGGGCTTAGGGTATTGGGGATTTCGGGATTCAGGGGCAAAGGGTTTTTGCATTGGGTGGGGGGATGGTTTAGGGGTTTAAACCCTAAACCTTATACCCTAAACCCTAAACCCTAAGGGGTTTAGGGATGAAGCACTCCAGGGTTTAGTCTATGGGTTTTAGGGTTTAGGGTTTAGGGTTTAGGGGTTTAGGGTCCTTTAATGCAGGAATTTAGGGTTAGGGTGTTTGGTACACAGTATTCTTATATATCATAGGGCTTTTGTTGAATTATCCCGCAAAGCGTACCACATTGGGTATCAGACTCACGACCGGGAGTCAGCACTGCCAGCGCAACACGTTCTAGAGCTAATGCCGTGTCCCATTTTCTTGCTCATGCTTAGTTGCGAAAGGGTAATGGGGCTACAAGCACTGAAACAGGATAATGTAGAGCCTACCACAGAGATCCACACACTCTCCAGCTCCAACTAAGCATGGGCAGGATTCCTGTCGCGTTTTAACATATTTACCCCGTGGCTGCCTAGGGCACCGATGCCGTTCCGTGTTCTCACAGCGCCCGATGTTACGGTGTAAGTGGTGAACAGTGAGTCGGGTTTAATTAGGGTTGAGGGTTTAGGGTTTAAGGAGTTTTGAGTCATGTCTTCTTTCAGACTAGGTCAGGGACACCTAGGCTAAAACCAGGTCATGTTATTTAGTCCCTTATAACTACCTCTTATGAATAACACTGCCTAAATCCCGTATAGGGGGCCTGTATAGGGGATTATATAAAGTTTAGGGTCTAAACTCCGTAACGCCTGTGTTATTTGCGGGAGCATTATAGGGGCCATGAAGCGGGATACTAGGAGTTTAGACTAAAGTAAATGAAGGCAGAGTGCCCGAGTAAATTTAGGTATTCAAACAGGCCTCACCTAGACCCTCCAATGTAGTACCTTTTGGGTAGTCCTAATAAGAGTCCTAACCAAAAACCCATACCCAACCCAAAAAGGAACTACTTGGGAGGGTTTAGGCAGTGTTTAGGGTTATCCCCGCGGTCCCCCGCAAGGACCAGCAAGGATAGAGCTGGCCACGGCCGTTCAGTCCCTACCTGGACCCCGAAAGTATGTAAAACAATTGCCTTTATGGCTGTTCTTATGGGTTTAGGGCTTAGGGTTTAGGGTTTAGGGCTATTATTCTACATACTTTTAAGGTTCTAGGTAAGCCCTAAAACCTAAACCCTAAACCCTGGATAGGTCTCTCTAAGGACGTGTCTCAACCGTTTGATTCCCGGGTTATACCTTACAAGCCCGTGGATCTGTCCTCAAGGGAGGGTCTAAGTTTAAGGGTTTAGGGTTGGGGGTTTAGGGTTAAGGGTTTATGGTTGGGGCGGTTCAGGGTTTAGGGCTTTGGGTTTAGGGTGGATATAGGGATTTCCTACAATCACGGGTACGCCATGACAAGGATTATAAGTAGTCTATTGGGGTTAATGTTGGGGACCCCCATATGCTTAGACAGAACCCTAAAGCCCCCAACCCCGAAATCCCGAAAATTAAACAATCCCCAGAGCCCTCAAGAAGCATTTGGGCTTCCTGGGCAGCACTGAACTCCGGCCTGACCTGCTGAAGCGCTGAGAGACAGGGCCAAGATGGCTGGGGAGCGTAGGAAGTGGGAGTTCTCAAAAAGGGACACTGGGGGAACTCGAGGGTTTAGGCTTTAGGGCTTAGGGTTTATGATTTGAGGTTTGGGGACCCCAGGGACGTGTAGGACATGTAAGAGGATTACGGGGGTCCTTACTACGGATTTTATGGGGGTTCTCATAGCTGCCCCTATACTCTAATTCAAAGCAATGGGGTGTTGAGTATAAAGCTTCAGATCTAGGATTTGGAGTTTAGGAATATGGGTTTTTAGTTTTCGGTTTTGGGTTGAGGTGATTCTTGAGGATTTTCTTGTTCTTATTGTAGTAAAGCAAACAAGAAGTGTAAAGCTCTAACTTTGGCTGCTGGTTGTTTGTTTGCAAATGAGGGCATGGAAAAGAACATTGAAACTCTCTGGACCCTAAACCCTATATGTAGAATTCAGGGCTACGGGATCGAAAAGAACATGAAAACCAATGTATTATTGCGGTTATATAGGGACGACTTTCCGGATCCACCTGTCCAGTTCCTGCTAATGAACTAAGTTGCTGAGGTTTGCAGGGTCGACTGGTATTTCTGAAGTGTTTTTTGGGGGTGTAGGGTTTAGGGTTTAGGGGAGTAGGGTTTGGAGAGTTTTGGTATTTGGAAACCCTAAACCCTAAACCCTTAACCTTAAACCCTAAACCCTAAACCTTAAGGTTGAGGGTTTAGGGTTTAGAGTTTTGGTATTAGGGCTCAGGGCTCGGGATGACGAACTACAGAAGTCCCTTGTAATCCTTACATGTGGGGTTTCCCAAAATTCGGAGTTTAGGGTTTAGGGTTTAGGGTTTAGGGTTGGGGGTTTCCCAAAATTAGGGGTACCTTTTTGGGGGTCCCCATAATAAGGACTATAGTATTTCGGGGTCTATATTGGGGTTCCCTGATTTAGGGAGACTACCATATATATATATAT
>CAJNIZ010011797.1:245-10592 GCA_905231905.1 Symbiodinium pilosum | reverse complement strand
GACCCCCAAATACGATAATCCTTACTATATGGAACCTCCAAGAGGTATGCCTTTTTTTGGAAACCCTGAGACCCATATTAGTAACCCAACCCTCAGCCCTAAACACCTGTATCGCCGTTGACTCTAATCTTGCGGGGCTTGGTCTCTCGAATGCTAGGACTTTGAGGCTCAAGAGGGAACTTACTTACTGTTGTTACCAGAAATCCTGCATGTCCTCGTAGACAATAGTACCAGCATTAGGGCTATGCAGGATTTCTAGTCTCCATCATACTAAGCAGGCTAGAGAGGGGGTTAGAAGCAGGCTGACCCCGATTAGAGGACTTAAAGTCGTACCCCACTTACTACTTATTTAATCTAAAACCTATAAACTCTAAACTCTAAGCCCTAAACTTTATACCTACTTCCTCGGTCCCAAGAGCCTTCAAGCATGCATGGGGGCGAAACCCTAAACCCTCAACCCTGAACCCAAGCCAGGAGAGCAAGCACGCACATGTATATCACACCGTACACAGTTTAGGGTTGAGCATTTAGGGCTCAGGAGGGGCGTGAAAAAATCTTAAGTAGGTCCCATGTTCCTCAGATTCAAGTTTGATGTTAGGCTTCAGGAGTCACGGATATGCAGATGGAAAACAGCATGCAACAAGAAATGGCAACTGGGGTTATATGGTGGTCATAAGGAGAAGGTTTCCAAAATTACGGTCCTGGATGCCTTGAATATTAATATCTCAGAGAGACCTGCATGACTGAAATGACACTTTGAATTACTTAGGCCCTAGAAATCCACACCTACGTAGACACTCCTGCTAAAACATGTGTAGAAACAACGTATTGTCAGCTGCATGATCCCAATCCCTATACTCAGTAGGCCTATACTCCCTAAACCCCAAAGCCTAAAAACACTAGACCCTAGTCTTGGTCCAGTCCGGAAACAGGAAACCTTAAATCCTAAACCGCCCTCCTTGCAGGCCACGGCACTCGGTGATGCGCTGGAGCGCGCAGAGGCATAGGGCGTCTGGTTTACGGACTCTGCAGTACCCTAACACTTGTCTTTGTGTGTGTGGTACACAAATATGTTGCCGAAATCAGAACAAGCCCATAGGCATTTGCATAGGAGCACCAGCAAGGGTCAACGTCAAACATGCGCAGGCAAGATTTCGCGCTTTCAATTGTTTCAGGTGTCATGCAACCCTAAACGCTAAACCCCTACACCCCTATCAGTACAGGGAACAGTACTGCTCCAACTTTTCTAGCTTCGACTGGAGATTTTGTGTTGCTGGCTTCGGAAGATTTGTGACTTTGGCATTGTAGGGCTTGAGAGTCGGGATTGTGGGTTTAGGCTAGTACGGTTACAGGTTTAGAGTTAGGGTTTAGGGTTTGTTGAGTGGTTTTTAGGGTCTAAGGTTGCGGAATGCCAGGTTTGAGGTATAGGATTTCTGGCCTGATAGGCAGTAGCCTCTAGGCGTTTCAGGGGTTGCAGCTGTGGGTTTTGGAGATTACTTCCTGGGATCGGTTCATAGGGCTGTTTGATGGATAAAGTGTCTCTGGTGCCTTGCAGGGCCTTCGAGATCGGTTCCTTATTATAACAGCCCTTGTTACATCATACGCATGCACGTATACATACATGTATATATATATATATGAATACACACAGACACAAAGTCTATGTGACTGCTTGGCCCGAAATCCTATCTCCACAAACGGCAATCCGCCACTGGGGTAATGTCCCCAAAGCCTCTCAAACCCTAAATCCTAAACCCCCCCCCCCTCGTGTATAGAGGTATCTCTGGCGAGTTGTAGGAAGGCGGGTTGCGCATCCGTACAGCAATGTCTTACTAGCCACTAGTTTGAAGGAAGAATCCTAAACCCTAAACCGCAAAGTAGGTATAGACCCTCCTCCTACCCTCTATTAGGGCCTAAGTACCTACTATAAGGGACCATATGTCCCCAATTAAGGGTACAAGGAAGGTCCTGGTATAGACCGGGGGAGCCCCGGGCTCGCGCAAGGGTTTAGGGTTTAGGGTTTAGAGTTTGGGGTTTAGGGTTTAGGGTTTAGGGGTAGCAAGCTACTAGGGGTACGAAGTTGTCAGTACTCAGGGATGTTGAGTGAAGCCGTTTTCCTTGTTTGAGGTCCTAAGTTCTGTACAAAAACAAGCCGATGTATTTGAAAAGGTGACCTTTCTTAGTCCGTGGTCATTGGGGATCTTAGTTTAGGTTCCAGGGCTTAGGGCTATGGGCAGGTCTATTTTCTAGTTGGTGTGTACGGAGCTACAGCTACGCGTGTAAACAGGAGGGCAAGCTGGGCCACATTCGGGTTTAGAGTTTAGGGTTTAGGGTTTAGGGTTTAGGGGGGGGGGAGGTTTTCCGACCGGGAACTTACACTGCAACAGACCGATGGGTATGTGTATGGTCTAGGTTTCTTGTATAACTTTTGACTTCCTAGAAGACGGGGAGGGCATGGTTCCCATCGAGATTCATGCGAAAGCAGGAGCCTAAGCCAAGCAGAGGATGTGGGGATTTCCCAAAATTAGGAGTACCTTATTGGGGGTCCCCAGAATAAGGATTATAGTATTTTGGTGTCTATATGGGGATCCCCTTAATTTGGGAAACTACCCCCTAAACCCTAACACCCTAAACCCTAAACCCTGTATGATTTGGGATCCTTCTCAGGGTGTAGGGCTTGAAGATTCTCGCTGGGACTGGAGTCCTGGAGCCCGGAGCTCCTGTAAGTCACTGAATTCTAAAGGGACTCTACTGGGAACCCCAAATAGGGAACCCCAAGAATACATCAGGAATATAATGGAATACAAGGACCCTGGTAGGTATATTCCTATTATATACCAACTATATTCTTGGGGTTCCCTATTTGGGGTTCCCCGTAGAGTCCCTTTAAATTCAGAGGCGTGGAAACCGAGAACCCAGTAAGTAGGGTTCATAGGGTTTAGGGTTTATGGGTTTAGGGTTTAGGGGTTTAAGGTTTAGGGTTTACGTGTCGTAAACAGACTCACCGCAAACCCGAACCCCTAATCCCTAAACTCCAAACCCTTAAGCCCTGAAACCCTACAACCCTAAACCCTATAACCCCAATTTGGGAACTTCGAACCCCAATTGTTACCTGCTTATTATGTCCACTGAGCCTCCAAATGGACTTAGACCTGACTATGGATTGCGTCGGGGTTGCTCCTAAGTTCTGTCTGGGCCCTGCGAAGCCCGCATTTTAGTGTCACATGCTTGAGACAAAGAAGAGTTAATAACCCTTGAACTTGCAGGGTGTGAATTCTGTAAGGCCAACTAGGCCCTCAATTTAGAACAAGGCCATGTTTAGGGTTTAGGGTTTAGGGGTTTCTCTGAAACATGGACACTCATCGGTGGCCCCCCTGTTGCAAGGACACTCGTCTCTGTGAGTTTTCTCTGTGGCCCTATACCCTAAATCCTCGCCCTCAAAACCCAAGACCACACACATCCCTATACCACTCTACGCAAATTATAGAAGCCTAACCCCTCTAGTTCCAAAACCTCTACATCGGTTTAGGGTTTAAGGCGTAATGTCTTATATCCTACGCCCTAAACTCCTCAACCCCAAAATCCTGCACCCTGAAATCCCGAACCCTAAGATCCTAAAGCCCAAAATCCTGAATCCCAAAGTCCTTAGCTCCGCAATCCTGAGCCCGTACAGCCTGATTACAATGCTAGACCCCCTGGAACCCTGAACCCTGAAATCCTGAACTGCGAAATCCTGAATGTCAAAATCCTGAACCTAAAATCCTAAAGCGTGTAATCCTGAACCGTAAATCCGAAACCCTAAGTTATAAACTGTGTTTTTTGGACTTTGCTCTTGAAGCCTCGAAAAGAGGGCGCGGTGCTGGTCGAAGCCACTACGCGGTTGGAGGCCTTGGGGTTAAGGAGTCTCGAAGTTCAGGAATTTTGAGTGTGGAGCTTAGGGTCAAGGAGTTTGGGGTTTTAGGGTATAGGGCGTAGATTTCAGCTTTTCGGTTTCTTCAGGCAAAGGGTTTAGATGACAAGTCAAAGGTGCAACGGATGGACAGCCAAATGGACACTTGTGAAAACATAGTTGTACTTGGCGTGTCTGGTGTTTCAGAGGTGATTGGCTGGGGAAGTCGAGGGGTTAGGGCTTAGGGGCTAGCAATTTTGGGATGACGGTTTCTAGGAATTAGTAGTTCGGAGTACCGGGATGCATGTTTAGGGTTTAGGGTTTAGGGCTTAGGGTTTAGGGTTACATTAGGGGCCAGGAAGTCAGGGGGGAAAGATGCTTCGGGATCTTGGACGACAGTTTGGTTTAAATGTAGGGATGTGCTGCGCTCAGTGTAAGCGAGATAGTATCTCAGCATGAAATCAGACTCTGCCTCCTCAGTGCTACATCGTCGCAGAAGGGAAATTGTTATTTCTATTTTAAGAGCCGAATGAAATCGCTGCATGAATAAAGACCCTGAGCAGGAAATGGTTCTAGGGGCCATGGTTGATGCCTCTGTGTTTGGTGTCTTGCTACATGCTTTGCAGGGACCCCCAAACCCTAAATGCTAAATCCTAAACACAAATTCTTTCAACTACTCCCTAAACCCCAAACCCCTTGAAAATGCGGGTTTGGATCTTGCATTCCATGGGCTTCTCGGATCCCTTACTACGGTAGATGCCCTTGGATCCTTGTGCCAAGAGGCAGTCCAATTGGCAGCGTGTTGTTGCGGTTATCTTGAGGTACCTTATGCCATATTGCTGCAGTGAATCTTGGCCCATACTTTGGGTAGTTATTCAGGCTTCTACTTTGAATTTTCTGTAAACCACTTGAGAGTCCAAATTTCCATCTAAACCCTAAACCCTATAAACCCTAAACCCCAAACCCCTCAACCCTAAATCCTAAACCCTAAACTCTTCCACGTGGCTCCCTTGTTAGAACTCTCTCAGGGAGCGACTGCAGGAACTGTAGGCAAACTCATTATTCCCTACTTGGAGGTCCATGGGACTTAGTAACTACTTATAGCTGGGGTTATAAACCTGCTTATAATTGGGGTAACCCCCTTTTAGGGGTATTATGAGTAGGGTTTTAAGCCCACTTATAAGTAGTTACTAAGTCCCATGGGCCTCCAAGTAGGGCTCCCAGTTACCTCAATAGTAGGCTAATGGGCTATGCCACTATAGGGTAAGTAGAACCCAGAACCCATTATTTAGGTAACTAGAAACCTTAATCCCCAAACCTCTAATCCCTAAACCCTAAGCCCTGGGAGCATTATGGGGATTATCTTTTTGTGAAGATACCCATTGCAATTCCACTAGCATGACGCCAGAAAGTTTTGGGTTTTCGGGTTTCGGGTTGCGAGTAGGGTTTAGGGTTTAGGGCTTTACGGATTATAGTTTGCACGCTAGCTTTCCGGTTTCCTTATTATAGTAACTCAATGTGCCTAATTTGAGTATTATATTAACCTATTTTGAATAACATAGTAACCTAATTTAAATCCTATAGTAACCTAATTTAGACAGTATAGTAACTGAATGTAATTTTTTTGCCAGGAACCCAGGCCTATGTCGGCCTGGGCAAGCTGGCAAAACATGCCCCCCTCGTCTCCATGGAGGTTCACTCAATACTAGGACACCCAAGGCCTCCGTCAATTGGATTTAGGTTTAGGGTTTCTAGGGTTTGTAGGATTTACGTTTTACAAGGATTTGGGTTTTTAGGGTTTAGGGTCTAAGGTTTAGGGCTTAGGGTCCTCCACTTGATTGGAGGCCTTACCTGCAGTGGATGCAGGATAGGCGGCAGGCAGAGAAGGTAAGAGAGGACCTAGCAGAGTGAACAGTCGTGCTTAGCCGCTTGCGTGAGGCTATGACGTGAGGCTATGATGTGAGGCTACTACGGGTTAGGCACTTCACATCGTAACCGCTTACCTCCAAAACTGCGATGCATACATGCCCGCATGGAAGCCTTCCCATGAACCTGAAACCTTTCACCTTCCTGAACGATGCAAGGCTTGCACAGAAAGTCTTATCTTCCCTCCTCACACGAGCCATCGACATGAAGTCTTCAGGCCCCTTCTGCATCCGAATTAAACTTTCCTGCTGTCATCCCCCCTGGTAAGAAGCCCTCATCGCCTTAGGAGGTAGGGTTAAGGCTATAGTATTGACTATTGGGGAAATTGGGGGGAGGGGTTTCCTCTGCGAAGGGTCTGCTAATTGAAAGCAACTTTCTGGAGATCAAGGGCTAAGGGCTCAGAACCCCAAACTCTAATCCTTATAAAGCCTAAACCAGAGTGGACAGATACAGACATCGAAAAAAGCAGAGTCGAGCCTCAAAAGATCCACTTACAGGGGCTTTCAATTTGGGCTTTGGGTTCCCTAAACCCTAAAACCCAATTTGGGCTTTTGGTTCGGGGTGTAGGGTTGTGGGACCAGTGTTGGGATCCCTTCCCTTATTTCCCTGCTACCCACCAGTACCCTAGACCCAAAGCCTAAACCCTAAGTCCGAAACCCCTAAACTTCTGAATCCGTTTTTTCCCTATGCCCTAAACCGTAAGCCCTAGACCCTAGGCCCTAAACCCTAAACCCCAAGCCCTAAATCCTAAACCCCAAGCCCCAAATCCTAAACAGACCCACGCCGAGGCCCAAGGCTCTAAAGACTTAGCGGCAGAGCTCAGTGAGACCCGGCAAGAGTTGGCAGCAGCCACTCGGGAGGCCTCAAAGAATTAGGGTTTAGGGTTAGGGCATCGGTTGTTTTTGTGCAATGGATCAAGAATGGAGAATCAAATGGACTTTTGTTGAATTCAAAGCGGCACGAGCGTGCTCTGAGCCAAATTGAAAAGAAAATGGAAGATGAAATGGACACTACTTAGAAGTGTTTAGGGTTTAGTATCAAGGGGTTAGGGTGTAAGGGTTCTGGGGTTTAGGGTTAAGGACAATATAGGATTCGGGTTTCGGGCTTCAGGTTTTAGACATTTGGTTTCAGGGCTCAGTCTTTAGGATCCTGGGTTCGGGTTTAAGGTGGTCTGGGATCACGGGGTTTGGCCTGAAGTGTGTTGGCCTGAGGGTTTAGGGGTTTCAGATTTACGGGTCGGGCTTTAAAGGTTTACGTAGTGTCTGAGGATTTGAGGATTAAGGTTTTCAGGAGTATTCAGTTTAGAAGGCGGCCCCTGGGGGCGGTGGTGAGGTGTTTACGTAAGGGGTTAAGGTGAAGGGTTCAGAAAAGACCTGCTTGCACACTCGCATTTGTAGTATGTATTATGTGGTACTAGACCCGCATGCATCGTATTAAATCATGGGTATTCTAGTTATAGGGTTATGTTATGTCGAGGCTATATATGTATACACACATATGCGTATATATGGAGAGAGGTAGAGGTAGGTAGAGGCCATAATGGAAGGGAAGCGGGAATTCTTATTATAGGGGAGTATTCTATGTTGGGGTATTTTGGCCCCCAACATAGTGTAAGATCATCTGTTTCTCCTGGATATGGCATCTTAAAAAAACCCTAAGCCCTAGCTGGATATGGTATCTCAAAGAAGAAGTTTTGCTTGCTTGGTTCCAGCACCAAGTAAGGTTTCATTGGGATGGGCCACTGCTTTCTCCCTAAGAGTCCTCAAGGCCTAAACCCCACACCTTGCACAAGCATATACCGGATACCAAGGGGACCCAAGGACGCGGCTAGTTGGTTATTTCAGGGCCCAAGCAATACCAAATGATTTGGGTTTGTGATTTTAGGCTTAAATCTGGGACTTTGAAGGCTCAGGGCACTTAGAGAGTAGGTTATGTAAGTTCCCTAATTAGCGCTCTTGTAGACCCAAAACCTGTACTACAACTGCTAACACCCAAGTCTCAACCAACCCGAAGTGTTGGGTACAATCCTGCATGTTCCTGTTTCTTCCTGGAAGGAACCAACCGTTTGTACATGGAGCTATAGAACCCCTAAACCCCTAAAACCCCTAAACCCTAAACTCTAATCCCTAAACCCTAAACCCCTAAACCTATACGACCCTTAAGGTTTGGGCCGAAAGCCTAAAAGAGGCCTTAGCGTGCAAGACAGAGCTGGAGAAGACTCAGGACACCTGAGTTTCTGATGTCTGTGTTGCCACATGAGCTATAGTTTAGGGTTTAGGGTTTAGGGTTTATAAACTCCTTAACCCAAATAATAGGGTCCCTTTAAAGGGATTTATAGGGGGATATATAGGGATATACTATATTATAATAGGGTATATATTGGGGGTATATTAGGGTTATAGACCTGAGCTCTAGTCTAAACTCCTTAAAGGGGGCTATATAGGGGATTACTACAGGGTTTATTAAGGGGGATACTAGGAGTCTAGACTATAGCTCCCATAGGGTGGTATATGGGGAGATATAGCCCTAAACCCGAAACCCTAAACCCCAAACCCTAAACCCTAAACCCCAAACCCTAAAGCCTAAACCCTAAAGTGTAGGGTTCAGGGGTTAGACGAAATCCTGTCAGGCCCAACAGTGCTGCTTGGGTTTCAATTGCAGGTCATAGATTTGGCTGAAGACGGGGTCAGGAAAGGCTCATCGCACGTTAACACTTGGGAGGCCAACCGAGTGTTGAAAAGGTGCGCTACTGCAAGGGACAAGGGATTCGACACACCAACGGTCATTTGCCTTTACGCCGCCCAAAGGGATCTTCTCAGGAAGCTCTTTTTAGAAAGCGGGTTTCGACGCAGATCTTGTCAAGACGGTGGATGCTTCCCAGGGCCTTACCAAAGGCTTGGTGATACTCTGCACTACAGTGGTGAGTGCGACAAAGTTCGAAACAAAAGCGAGTAGGGTTCTTGTTTCATGCACACAGCGACAACTTCAAGCTCTTTGTCATTGCGTCTTCTCATTGGTTTGCCATCAGCGGTTTTTGGGTATATAGTAGACGCCATCATTTTGGAAAGACTCATGTACCCCATACCGTTGCTCCGTTCCGCCCCTATGAAGTTTCCTGCTGCAGATTCAGACGAACGTCAGGCTGTTTAGGGTTTAGGGTTTAAGCCTCAGTCAACTTAGTAATAAGTTGCTTAGAAAGGGTAGTAAGCAGGCCAATCGGGATACATAAGCCATCTCATAGAGGGCTTAGAGCTTGGGCTCAGGGAACTCAGCAAGTTAAGGTTAGGCAGGGGGTAATAAGCGGGCCAGCCCGAATTGTGGGACTTGTAACCGCTTACACCCTTCTTACTTAGTCCCATGGGTCTTTAAGCAGGGTTCAGCATATTCCAAACGTGACATCCCAGATCCTAGTGTCCTACATCCTGAATGCCAATTTCTCACCCCGAATGGTTCAAGAGGCTTCTTACTCTAGGGTTCAAGACTAGACAGGTCTTACCAATGAGCCCCTACATGTTTCCTGGGTTGTAAGCATGGGCCAGCATAGAAAAAGCATGATTAAGGGCGAATACCAGCGGCGCACTGCCAACATGAGCAAGCGTAACCTAGAAAGGATACTTGTCTTTACTACCTGACCTCCCTCATGACTGCACTTCTATGGTTTGAAAACCGCCTCCAGAATCAAGCTCTTCGAAACTTCCCCTAGTTACCTTCATGAGAAGCTACTGTCCCAGAGTCCTTGTATAAATTTTGGGACTCAGCTTGGACCTTAGGCCCTGAACCCTTTGGGATTCCCTTATGTTCCTTTCATAGGTTCCTAAGGGTTAACCCTTAGTAGGGGTCCTAAGTCCCCTATACCCTAAACCTTTAACCGCCATATCGTCCCTATAGAACCCTGTAATATGGTAGTTTCCATTCTCTTTTCCATTAACCCTTAGTACCGGTCCTAAGTGCCACGTAGTACCTACAGCGCCAGAACCTAACCCTAAACCCTAAACCCTAATGAAGCTTCAGCCCCTGAGGCTTCTTAATTTTACCGCAGGAATAAACCCGGTTCAGCCGCATCAACCCTTACAGACTGCAAAAGCAAATCAAATAGGGTTTAGGGCCCTATAATGGAGAATCAAATGGAACAGAAAATGGAAAATGAAATGGAAACTGGGATTATACAGGGGTTATTTGTGTAGTATTTTATTTGGGGATACTCTGGTACCGATTATAGAGTAAGATCATTTCCTCCTTTTGCGGTATAGTATTTTATATAAGGAATAATCTCTTACTGGGCTTAACCACCAAAAAAAGCTACTCAACAATGCAACCCTAATATATACCCTATTATAATATAATAGCTTTCATTTTCTTTTCCATTCTCCCTATATAACCCCCAGGTGGGGGTATGTACTCAAATAGGTAATTGGGCTTGCCGAGGTATTGTTTGCAGGTGCTAGTCATGGACTATTTGAAGGCTTTGAAGTGCAAAGCACGTAGCAATTATAGGGTTTAGGGTTTAGGGGGTTAGGGTTTCGAGTTTAGGG
>CAJNIZ010011796.1:0-10592 GCA_905231905.1 Symbiodinium pilosum | reverse complement strand
CCTGGCTGTGGGAAGGCAGGCGAGCGACCTGGATCGACCTGCGCCATCGATGTCGAAGGGCATAAGCGCCGCCCACCATCGAAGGTGGGCGGCCTATGCCGTGAGTTTAGGGTTTAGGGATCATGTAGGGTTTAGGGAGGGTTCAGGGATTGGGTTAGGGACCAGGGTTTGGGGATTAGGCTTTGGGGTTAAGGGATTAGATCTGAAGGGTTTGGGGCCCAAACTGAGGTTGAGTATCAAGGGTTCTTATCAAGAGAAATGCCCTCCTCTGAGAATGACAACCTTCCAGCCCCCCAACCTCTCCAATGTAGTACCATTATATTATTTTCGGGTGAATATCCATTAGCAGGGTGGTTGGGCTGCTTCGTGTGTAGCATATGCAACCCAGAGCTCAAACACATATCTGCATGGAATATACTTTGGCACCACTGGGTTCCTACACAAGTTGTTCGGGGCTTGGGGTTTGGGGATTCAGGGTTTAAGATTACACGACCGTCAGGCCTAGCGTCAGCTTCAGAAAGCGGCAATATTGTTTGAAGTCCCAAGTCCCATGAAATAAGTATCTTGTGGGTTTATGACCTGGAAGTATACTTATGTAATTCGGGGGACCCTCCTTGTACCCTTAATTGGGTATATAAGGTCCCTAATAGTAAGTAGGCACCACCCTGTCATACTTTATAAGCTTCAAGCCAAGAGCCAAAGCTCCGAAGCTTCAAACCCTGACGAGAAACCATTCGTAGCCTCTCTTCATACTAACTTGGAAGTTTTTATCCTCCCCTCATACTAGCCCCTAAACCCTAAACCCTAGCTTGGAACCCCAAAAAGGGTTCTATCATCACCCTAGGTGTCTGTTAAGAAGGCTGAAGCGCTGAACCCTAACTCGGAACCCCCAAAAGGGCTCGAGCCCTCTTGTGACAGGCCATAGGGGTTCTATGATTAGTCAGGCTACGCCCAAACCGCTAAACCCTCAACCCAGGCAGTGGCGGCTCTTCCTGCAGGCTCCGACCCCGCCATGCTGGCTAAGGCAGTGGCCCATGCGCAGGCGCTGGCCAGGGGAGGGGGGATTATGAATGGGCTTGGGGTTTAAAGGGTTTAGAGCTTGGGGGCCATGACCTTAGTATACTATGATACCATATGTTCCACAAACTAGGCGTGTACCTGGGTCATGCAGGATCTTGAGTGTCAAGCGGAGGAAGGGAGGGTTGTTCCAGCAACCGATGGTATTGCCTGTGGTTTTGTTAGGGTTGTATATTTGGATGGTCAGGGGAACTTAGCAAGTAGGCTTATAGCCCCTATAAGCCATATAGTAGCCCCAGTTATTTCCATGAGAAGCCTACTTCCTAGACCCTCCTCCTACCCTCTACTAGGGCCTAAGTACTTACTATTAGGGACCATATATCCCCAATTAAGGGTACAAGGAGGGTCCTGGTCATGAATTTCCCTGACTCCCCTAAACCCTAAACCCTAAACCCGTGTATGTTCCGGGATCCTAGGCGTACTGAGGATCTGTGAGAGGCTTTCAGGGCGGCCTCTCAAGGTTTAGTGTTTAGGGGTTTAGGGTTTAGGGTAAGGTTTAGGGTTCAGCTTATGTGTGGATTTGTGTTGACAACTGTTTCAATTTCAGCCCAGAGATCAAATTCGGAGACGACCCTTGTGGTTGAAAGCATGCATGGGTCTTATACCGCCGTCCACCAGTTTTCGGAGGGTGGCCTTTTGGCTGCTAGCGTTGCAGCTGTGCTATGATCAATCCTACTTCCATACTCTGAAACACCGGCTTTACCAAACTAGAGACCAAAGCAGAGCCCCAAAATCTCCAACACCTAAATGCGAATCCCTGTACCCTGACACCTTTAGCAGACCTAGTACAGCATAGCTACCCATATCAGTAGACGTTATGAAACCTTAGCGAGCCTTGGGGAGAGCCTTCTTATGCTCCCCCCCTATATGGGGCTGCAAGGCCCATGCGCAACGTGAACGCGCCAGCACATGCTTGACAGATCCCGGAGGCATCGTCCCCAAAGTCCTGCCCAGTTGGGCAGTTCCCTAAGTTGGGCTCCCCATAGTTACCCCCAAACTTCAATAGATGTTCTTGTAGCCATGATGCCCAACATAAGCACAGCACAGGACTTCAAGCAGCCCCACCCCTCAACGAGTGTCCACTCAGCTTCGAATGCCAGATTCTGCCATGGAGCGGTGGGGTTCGCCTGCAGATGTGCTACCGGCACACTTGGACCACCATTCCTGCAATAGAGAGCTTGGGCTGCTTTTATGAGTCCCCTGTGCCTTGAACCGCTGACGCTTGGAGCGTAGGATGCAAAACTGCTTAGGAGCTTGGGCGGTCCGCGATTGCACAGCGAACTTGAAAGACCTCCGATGCCAACTTAGTCACACCTTTCCTCCCCTTTTGTTGATCTTTCCGCATCAGGAGCTTTAAGTCAGCGGAGATCACAGCTGCTCTCATTCGGGGGCTCCGTTTCAGGTTCAAAGCCTGGCTTTGAGGGAGAGCACGGATAAACAGGATGAAGATCATCAGCAAGAAGCCAACCGCAAGATCGGGCTTAGAGTGCGGGGTGTATCTGTAGCCCCAGGTATCTACAGCTTCATGTCTTATACTTAGTAATTTGGGGATGAATTGCTGTTAAGCTGTAGGTGAGCAGGATTGCAGCTATGTAGACCTGCAAGAAAAGTAATGAAAAGTATTTGTAGGGGGGCTTTACCACAAGTCCTGCGAAACATACAGAACAAACCCATAAAGGAATTGTGCCAGAAGGTCCGGAGCATGTAGTTCAACAAAAATCATTCTCGTGTTCAGTAATGCTCTGTGAACAAGGACCCTGCAATTCCTCAGTATAGTGCTTTAGTGGATACCAAACGCCTTCATGACCCTAAGTCCGTAAGTACCTTAAACTCCTAGGAATTGGTGCTATACTATACAAACTTCATGCAGGTTTTTGTGTTGGTGTCAACCCTGCTGGTCGAGCAGTACCAGGGGGCAGGGCTTACTATGCTCTTGGTCCAAACCCTAAACTGCGGTTGTCAATAGGCACCGAAGAGTGAACAGTTGATGGGATATCCCTGTTTCTTTGGCCCAGAAAGCCCAATTTAACGCCCCGTAATTCCAGGAATAATGCCCATGAATCATATATAAGGGACCCTCATATCATTCAGGGTATATTCCCTCAACTGCTCAGTTGTAAACGCTATCGCGCTCCCGCCTCGACTGTTGGGGTGCGCAGAGCTTCCTCGTAGGCTTCGGGACTGGGGGAGGGGGATGAGGGCCGGGGGGCTTCGGGATGGTAAAGTGGAAAACCCTAAACCCCAAACCCTTAAACCCCCAAAGCCCCTAAACCCTAAACCCCTAAACCCTATATAACCCCATTAGAGTAGTTTCCATGTTCTTTTCCCAAAGCTCTCAAGCCTTGGAAGTCCTGGAGCTTCATTGTTGACAGTGGGGCTTGACTTGGCCTTTAGGGTTCACCCCCCCCCCCCACACACTGGAGCTCCAGTGGAGTGGGAGAGTGACCAGGTGGGTTCCAAAGCCTCAGCGAATTGAGGGTTTTTAGGTTCCTGGAACATTTTCGTAGTTGTGTCAAGCTTCCTGAAGCTCCGCCCTGTGATTGGCATCCCGAGGCGGCAGGCTGTAGCGCCTGGGGTTTCAGAGGGTTCCCAAGGTCATTGGTACTCCTTAAAATTGCTTACAAATCGAAATTGTTCTTGTTCTGCGCATGTGGAGGGGCCTCATCATGACATCTCTGCACCTACAATGTTGAAGTGGTTATCGCTAAGGCTTTTCCGGAAATACAAGGGTTGCATTGGAGTTCATGGGGGTTATATAGAGTAGGCGTTATATAGGGTTCAGGATGCAATTGAACGCCGATCTGGATTCCAAAGTTTGGGCTTGGTTGGGCTTAAGGTCTTTACAAAATAGGTGCATTCTCCAAAACATGAAGGAGCCCTAAGGGTCCAAGGGGATACCTGGACCCTCTATGGACATGTGAGAGCACAGAATGCTTGTTAGGGACCCCTTGATCCCATCGCATTCTGGCATTCCCTATCTATCCCTCAGGCCCTCCCAGGAGGGCATTATTCTACACTCCCCCAAACTAACATGGAAACCCATATAGTACCATTTTAGGGGGACTGTAGTCTTCATAGGGCCCATTTTGGGTTTCCATGTTAGTTTCCAGGAGTGTACATACTTGTGAGGTTCAGGTAGTAACTTCATTTAAAGCTCCTTAACAGCCCGGTGCATGCCAGGCTCCTCGGCGAGGCTTTGCCACGAAATGGGGAGACGCGGAAGGTGGGCAGGGACTCATGTGAGCTATAGTCTAAACTCCATACAGAGGGTTGTATAAGGGACTATATAGGGGACCAGTATAGGGGTTACGTGGGTTATAGGGATACAGGGAGTTTAGACTATATATCGCTCATGTAGGATTAGGGGTTGAGAGGTCTGAAACTACAGACCCCAAGCCACACTATCCCATGTAAGAGTGTTTCCAGATGATACCCTGAAACGTTCAAAAGGGGCCCCTGGAAACTTTACATGGTAGTTCCCCAAAATAGGGGATCCCAAAGTAGACTGCGAGACCTTCTTATAGCAACCCCAAAAAAGTACCCCCCCCTCCAGTTTTTGGAAGCCCTAAACCCTAATCCCTGGCCCTTGTATAAGCCTATATCCCCTGCAAAAGGTAACCCTAATCTAGGGAAACCACCATTTTGTCACTTACTTCAAAAGCGTCCAGTAGAATCCGTACGTAACCCTATATACCCCCATATAACCCTCTATAGACTATAATCTTCTTCAAGGGGACCCCCAAGTTCCCCTAAACCCTAAACCCATAAACCTTAAACCCTTAAACCCTAAACCCCTAAACCGAAAACAATTGGAGGATCCCTGTCGCAGGTGGACCGTCGGCGCCTCCTGGAGATCCTCCGGCTTGGCGCTTACTCGGGAGTTTTGGGTCTATGGGTCTCAATTAGGGCCTATAGGGTTTAGGGTTTATGGGTTTAATTGGGGCCTATAGGGTTTTGGGTTTATGGGGTTTAGTTGGGGCCTGTAGGGTTTTGGGTTTATGGGTTTCAATTAGGGCCTGTAGGGTTTAGGGTTTATGGGGTTTAGAGTTTATAGGGTTTAGGCTTTAGGGTTTATGGTCTAGAGGGTTTAGGGCACTTGTAAAGCAGGTTGCAGAGGTCCCGTTTGGGGATTGAATACGTATGATGAATCACCCTTCCCTTTGTCAGGGGGCAGTGGCATGTCGTACATTGCACTGCTGAAGGGGGTTCTGTTTTGCAGATGGGGATTCTATTTCTGTAATATGAGTTTGCTACTGAGACATGTGGCGAAAAAAGTTAAGGAGTCCACTAGCCTGTACAATTGCATTCAGGCTTTGGCTGGGGATTAGCCCGTGCTGAGCAGGTATAGTAATACGCAGCGTATCGCCAAACCGTCAACTTTCCCGGCCACTTCGCAAATGTCCAGACTATGCACGGAGGGTGTACTTTTCTGTAGGAATGCCACAGGGGTGTCATGGATAAAAAAAGTACACCTCCTTTCTCCCTGAAAGTGGACGGCTTACGGGTGTGGGAGCTCAAGCGTGAGTTCGGGGCGGAAAGACGAGTTTAGGCCTCACACGGCTTGTCGTCTTTGACTGTCAAGCCACGTCAGCCCCAACAAGCTGGCCCTCAGCCAAATTCAAATGAAGGTAGCCGCAGCATACTGTAGGGGCCTATTGAACTAGAATAAGGGTTTATGGATTCATATTCTGCGCTCATTGAAATATTGGGCACATGGACCCTGAGGGTTTACCCTACACCCTAAACCCCAAACGCTGAACCCTAAACCCTAAACCCTATATGGGAGATTCCCTAAATATAGGGAGACCCCAATATAGACCCCAAAATACTATAATCCTTATTATAGGGACCCCCCAAAATGGTACCCGTAATTTTGGGAAACCCCCATATATCATGTGTGGAACGTGTGGAGGTCATGAGAAGACCGTAGGAAGGACCAGGCTCAGGCTGTAGGTACCTGGCTTTATCATACCCCTTAAGTAGATAGAATACAGGGTATATGGGCATCTTATTATAATATACCCAAAGCCGTATTCTATCTACTTAAGGGGGGCTATACACCTGAACCCCTAGGTTTAGGATTTCGGCTCTTGGGTTTTGCAGTTTAGGCTCTAGAGTTTAGGGCTCAGGGTTAAGGGCTTAGGGTTATCCACTAGGGCTAGGGTTGAGGGTTTAGGGCTTAGGGTCTTAGGCTTAGGAAACCTGAACCCCCCAAAGCCTAAATCCTGAACCCTAAGCCCGAACCCGTGAATCTCATCCCAAAAGGCTCCATGTAGCAATGGAGCTATATGGTATATACCTGGGCTGTAAAGTAGTTACATGGGAACCCCTTTGGGGCCTAGGTATATACCCCTAAGGGTCCAAGGACCCAAATAATCGGGTTTTAGGGCCCAAATACTATATTATTAATGGTATTTGGGCCTTAAAACCGTATTATTTGGGCCCTTGGACCCTCAGGGTACTATATCGCTACATGGAGCCTTTGGGATCCGAGGAAACCAGCTGCGATTCCAGAGCCGACGGGGCATCCGGTGGAGCCCGAACATGCAAGGTCTGGGTTTAGGGTTTAGGGTCTAGGGCTTAGGGTTTAGGGTTTAGAGTTTAGGGTTTAGGGTTTAAGGTCTAGGGTTTAGGGTTTAGGGTTTTTCAAGAAAACCGTGTCTAGTTCACAGCTGAGGATAAGGGTACACCTAGAAGCACCAATATGTACCCAGAAGAAAAGGTGTTGTTCCCAAAAAGTTGGCAGTATGCACCCTTTTTTTTTGAAGGTCGAGGCTAGTCTAGGCAGAGTTTTGGGGTTCACTCTTCTAGGGTTGGGGGTTTAGGGTTCAGGGCTGAAGGTTTCAGTGTGCCGGGATTGGAGTACAGGGCGAAAGTTCAGGGTTCAGGTTCAGAGTTTCACCCGTAGGGTACAGGGGAACGGGCGTTGGTTGCGGAGTCCGCATAACATGATGATCGGGTTCAGGTTCTAGAGTTTTTGGAGGATTTCAGGGTAGAAGTCTTATTGAACGTGGAACGTGAAAAGGTGAAGGCCCGCAAAATCGACATTATGTCTATCTTAGCGTCATTGCTTCAGCTACTGCTTACGGTTTTTGGTAGGCCTGATGAATCTATCTATCACTGTTATTTGCTATTGTTAATGTCTTGCTCAGAAGGGTAACTTGTTGCAGAGGGTTTTAATCGGTGTGATGTTCCTGGAAAGTTCGCTGCTGAACAGGGGAACGAGCACACCGCGGAGAAAACCTTCATCGTCATGGCCCGTTGCCATCATCATCATCATCATCACCACCACCATCATCACGATATATCACTATCATCATCATCCCGATGTGCCGTCAATAGCATCCATGTCATAACTTCCTTGGTTGTCCGACCGGCGTCTATTGGCTCAGCATCATAGCCACACAATGCCCCAATGTAATCCTGTGGGATGTCATCAACTTCAAGGAGGTCCTTTAGACTCAAGATTCGGTGGTCCAAATCCATACTTACATCATCCCCTGTAACGCGTAGTCACCGTATTCGCTTCCCCATTCTCTCTTGGCATGAGTAAGTTGGGCAGCGAAGCTCGGCACTGACACCGCCATATCATAAGAGGTTGCTTCATTCGGTGGGTTGGCGAGTGTCCATAGGGATTCTTTGGTGAGTCTATACATTGGCAACAAATTTGGGGGACCGTGGATTAAGTTCTACCTCATCCATGCCCTGGAGGGCCTTTTTTTGGCTGGGGCGGGTACTTGTTTTCTTTGCAGTTTCCTAAGCATTAGAGTAAGGACGCACCAAAAAGAATTGCGTTGTACAGAGTCTAGGTTGTGCACAAGATAGCACCCTAAAGCCAAACCCAGACAGCCCATTCCCCCTTAGTCAAGGCATGTGCCCCAGACGATGCCAGGATCCCTACAGTAACCTGATTTTCCGGGTTGCTGCTAAGGAACTTAAATTCAGTTACTATATCGGGGATTGTTTACTATATATACATATATCTCCTTTATGGTAGCTTAATCTAAGTTCCTTAGCCGCAAGCCAGTTGTAGGTATATTTCTTCGTTAAGGGGCGGGAAGGCGCGAAGCCCTTCAGCCTATTCAGCTCAGCGAGGCCTGAGAAAGAGGAGGTCCTGCTGGCTGCAATCCAAGAGGCAGGGCAGTCGGTTTAGGGCTTTGATGTGAGGTTGGTACACTTCCCTAGACCCCCCAAGTACCCTAAAACAGGGGCTATGTAGCTTCTAATTATTTGGGGATACCTAGGGTCTATAGAGGGTACTTGGGGTTTAGAGTCTCGGGTTTTGGGTTTAGGGTGTAGTATGTAGGGTTCAGGGTGCCTGGAGGTCAATGAGACTGTTGTGCGGTATGGTCGATAAAACATCCCCCAGGGCTGGCCGTACTAACAGCAGTAGCTACTTGCAATGGGAGATACTGCCCATAACAATGATCTGGCCTTCCTGCATATCGCAGGTCAAGGGAGAGATAAATTGGATTATGATTGGCCCCAGCTACAGAAGTTCCGAGGTCCAATTAGGCTTCGAGCACATGGTGGCTGAAAAAGGAATACACTGAGGTCCCTTCAAAGGGTTATAGACATAGACTTTGACGAATGTAGACCCATGATTAATAGTCCCCCCTCTTTTTTTTTTTTAAGGCCTTAATTTTAGGATCCCTATTATGACCCCTATTAAGGAGGGGGGGGATTATGAATAATAGTCTACATAAGGGATGTATCTAGACTGCAGAGTCGAGCATGTCGGCAGGTAGGTTTGACCTTAGGGTCCCTTTGAAGGATTCAGCAGGGATTGTGTTGAGAAACTTCCAGGTCAGGTAGCCGTCGTAGTAGTAGTAGTAGTAGTAGTACCTGGACCCCCAGAGTAGGTGAAATAATAGCCCAAAGCTGCTAAGACTGGCCCAAAAGGCCATTGTTTTACGTAATTTTGGGGTTCAGATACTGTTTAGGGTTTAGGGTTAGGTTGCTTTTTCAAATTATTCTTATTGCCATTGTTGTTATTGTTGGTGTGTTGTTATTATTTCTGTTAAGCCCCCGCCCGGTGTTCCCTTCTGTGCACAATTTGATTGTGCTGGTTTTATGACATCTACCGACCCGGCCTTTCACATCTTCTGGGTCGAAAGATGCCTTCTTCATGAGAGTTGTTCATCAAGAGCCGCCCCAAACTACTCCTTCTCAACCAAACTACCCTCAAAATATGGAATCTGGAAGGCTACATGTGCCGAGTCTAGGAAGCTGCCCCCCAAGGAATGGGATCCTTCCTTTCAAGACCTGCAACGGGGTAAGTCGATATTGACTTTAGCCACTAACTATAACATGCTCCTTCTCATGAGTAGCTCAAGAGTGGACCCAACCCAATGTTGCTTGGAGGGTGTTGCAGTAACCTAAGCTTCCGTTGTATGAGACTCGAAAATGTGGATGCAGAAAATCTTACACCACGCTGACACTATACTGAAGATCCCCATATAGCAGTTAGCAGTTTCTATCTTCTATTCCATTCCCGTCCCTCTCCACTATGGCCTATTCCCGAATTAAAGGATGGTATCCCTAAATCCTAATCCCTAAGCCCTAAATCCTAAAACCCCTAACCTCGTAGGAGCCCTTTCGTCAGGTCCTAAGACCGCCCCGACCGCCACAGCCCAGCGACACCTTTGCCGGCCTCGGCGGCTTCCTCAGTTTTATGGAGTTCATAGGGTTGATAGGGGATGATTGGGTTTAGGGTTTGGGCTTCATAGGGTTGATAGGGAATAGGGATTATGGGGTTAGTGGGTTTAGGGTTTATGGGGTTTAGTGTTTATAGGCTGAAGGGTTCCTGCGGCTGAAGGGAATTGGGCAAGTGAATATGGGTGGCATTTCGGGAGATGATAAAGGAATCTTCGCAGGGATTCACAACCCCTAAACCCCAAACCCAGCAAGGCATAGGTTCGGGTTTTGTACCTGGAGCTTTTGCCCTCGGAACTCTAATCCCTAAACCTTGAAGCCTACTCAGACCCTCCAATGGGAACCATATTTTATTTTTTTTGTTTTTGCTGTTTGTTTTTTTTTGTTGTTGGCCCCCCCTCAAGTCGAGCCAGGCAGACCGCTAAGTAAGTGAACTCCCGTCCGTGCCCAAACAGCAAAAATTGAACACCACCCCCGCCCAAACAGCAAAAAGAAAACACACACCACGCCCAAACAGTAAACACAAAAAAGCACGTCACCGCACAACAAAAAAAACAAAAACAACGACAACCCCAGCCCCGTCCCTGCCCAAACAGCAAAACCAACATCACGCGACACCCACCCAAACAACTCTGTTTGGGCGGGAGTGTGTGTTGTTTTCTGAATCTCATTTTTTGCTGTGGCGAGATGGTGGACGGGGCGGGGGCGTGCTCTTTTTTTGATGTTTTTGGGCGGGGGGTCGTGTGTTTTTTTTGCTGTTTGGGCGGAGGGCGTGTTTCTTTTTTTGCTGTTTGGGCGGGGGACGGGAGTTCACTCACTTACCCGTCTGCCTGGCTCGTCTTTAAGCGACCCAACAACAC
>CAJNIZ010011795.1:0-10592 GCA_905231905.1 Symbiodinium pilosum | reverse complement strand
ATAATAAACCCCCCCACCCCCCTAATAATAAATATTCCCAATATATTATAGTATACCATATTTGGGGAGTATTTATTATTAGGGGGGTGGGGGGGTTTATTATTAGGGGGAGGGGATTACAGTAGCCTGCCAGGCACCGGACCATAGAGCTGCCAGCGCTAACAGAGCACTCGCCAGAACGAGCCTGGGAAGATGCTAAGGGTTGGGGGGGTTGATTAAGGTTTAGGGTTTAGGGTTTAGGGTTTAGGGTTTGGGGTTTAGGGTTTAGGGTTTAGGGTTTAGGGTTTAGGGTTTAGGGTTTAGGTTTAGGGTTTAGGGTTGGGGTTGATTCACCCGAAACCCTAAACTCTAAACCCCAAACCGTTAACACCCCTAAACCCTAAACTATCAACCCCAAACCCCAAAACCTATCAGGGTGCAGAGTTGAGAAATAATGGGCTCGAGTATCTGAGCTTCGGCAGCTAGGATTGGAGATGTAGGGGGTTGCGGAACCCACAGTCCTCAAGCCTAAATCCATAAACCCTGAAACCCTTAAACCCCCAAACCCCTAAACCCCAAACCCCTGCACCCAAACCCTAAGCCCCTAAACTCTAAGTGATTGAATCTACGAGTCCGAAGCATGCTTTCCTCCATCCCCTACTAACCATCAGCAAGGAACACTAAAGAGATTTGGAGGTTATATAGGGTTAGGGGTTTAGGATTTAGGGGGTTATTCAGAGAAATCTAGACTAATTTCAATTCCCAATCTACGGCTATTTTGGTACTATTCCCTGAATAAACCACCATTTAGGGTGAGGTCGGGTGGGGTCGCTTTAAATTGCCCAGGTTATTTAAAACCATGAAACCTTTGTCGCTCCTCAGGGTCCCTACTTAGTCCCTTGTAATGATCCTATATCCTATCGCCCTGTTTCTTCTTTCCCACTACTACAGGGAAATTTTGGTAACCCCAACCCCTTCAAAATTAGAGTCCTACAAACATCATATGGCAGTCCTAGGGTCCTTAGTTGCGGGAGTTAGGCTCACAAAAATCCTTTTGTTCTAGTAGGGAATGGAAGAACACCTTATCAGATCGCCAAACAGTATATGGATACTAACCACAACGCAGCAGCTGAGGTGTTGGTGTTGGTGGGGTTTAGGGCTCACGGCTCATGAAGCCCAAACCCCAGAACTTGAGCCACACGTCTCAGGCTGAGTGAGCGATTTTTTGTAATGTCTTATAACTGTAGTATTATCCAGACCCCATTGTGACTAAATGGGCCATTACATATTCCCATGAAACCTAAACCAGAAAACATGTAGCATGAAGTACTTTTTGTTTTCTTCGCCATTCCCCTATATGTCCCTATATAACCCCTTTTATGGAGTGTTTAAGTGAGAGGTTGGGGCTGTTACGGTCACGATATTCGGGTTGACAGATCACTCATTCAATTTGAAGCGATTGAAATGCAGGCCGTCTGAACCAATAAACACCAAATCCAAAACGGGTCAGTTAAGGTTTAGGGCTTAGGGCTTAGGGCTTAGGGTGTAGGGCTGAGGGGTTTAGAACATCCCGGGTGACATTCCCATAGTTGCCCATCTTTAGGGGTTTTGTTGGGGTAAGGCTGCGAAAGCCTGGCGCGCAGGACCTCCCCCGAAAGGACAGCCAATGTACACCAACAAAAACACAAAAAAAAAAAAGCAATACAAGCCCCAGCTCACGAATTCCCCATGCAACCGAAACCTTACAACTTGACCTGCTTTCTCCCCACACTCAAGCCATTACTGGGTTGCTTCTAAGGAACTTAAATTAAGTTACCATATTGGGGAAACCCTATTATTTACTATATATATATACCCATTATGGTAACTTAATTTAAGTTCCTTAACAGCAACCCAGATTACTCCTCATCCATCAACCGCAGTCCCTTAGCCAAACCCTCCCCAAACCCAACAAACAACCCCAAAGCAGGCCCTGTAAGGACAACTGTCCTCTTAAGAATTTCCTTACGAGTTTCATGTGAGCTATAGTCTAAAACTCCTAGTATCCCCCTTCATAACCCCTATACTACTCCCATAAATAACCCCCTATATAATTCCCCTGAAGGACTTTAGACTCTAGCTCATGTTAGCTTGCAGGGCCCTGCTGATGCCTGGCACACGCCGGGCAGTGACGCCACTGCTGGCGCAGCGATTCGGACTGAGGTGTGCCTTAGGTGGGTGGCTGTTAACAATTTGATTTAAATTACCTTCATAAGGAAACCATACTATTCAGTAAATACGTTTCAAAATTGTGTTGTTTTGCTGTAAGCATCTTAACACCCACCTGTGCTTCTAACCAGGGGGGCAAGGAAAGCAGGAGGACAGTTGCAAGTATTGAATGAGCTCATTTAACAGAAAACATACCCAGCATACGTGTAACTGCACAGAACCTACTCATAGATTCTGCAACTTGCCCACAGGCACTACTTGTAGCTGCGGCGCACCTGCGTCATACATTATACGCTTCAGGCAGGCATGGATTAAACTCAACGACGTGTGCGGTGTAGAGCCTATGTATGACATATCCAACAATTGGAGTATTACCAGCTTGTCGTGAGGCAACCGTAGATGGAGGACTTCTGGTGTTGTGGGGCTTGTACGTGTTGCCCCGAATCCCGGCACAACTCCTGCGGAAAATGCAGATTTCTAGCTATCAGCGGGGGTCGGGTCTCAGGCTACAGGCTCACCATAAAAATACTTTTCTGGTTGCTGTCGAAGAGCTGAAGCGAAGTTATCATCATGACGGAATCACTTTATGTAATACAGATCCAGATTATGGCAACTTACTTGCATTACTGACCCTTAACCCTGAACCCTAACTCCCCTAAGTTTTTGAACTTTTACCTGAGGCCGCCGACCCCACTGGTTCTGAGGCAAACTGTGGAACAGCAGCGGCATTGCGCTGAAACACCTGCGGGTTACTAGGGGTTCTGCAGAATACCCAAGGTACTGGAATATACAAAAATTCGCTGTCATCTACATGTTTGCAGGGGGGGGTGAAGGCTTGGGATTCTGAACTTAGAGGCTTGGGTCTCAAAGTATTACCAGTGGGGCCCTTGAGTATTTATTTGCCTTTAAAAAGGGGATTAGAGTACTTGCGATCGTAAGTATACCTATTCTCTAGCTTTATTGCTTGCCAGATATCCAGGGATGCACGCTTATCCCATACTTTTACGGCATTTCTCCAAAGAAATAGAACCGGTCCAAGGGCTTCCAGAAAGAACAAAAAAAAGACCCCAGAAGGCTGTAAAGGTAGGTTGCGAAAGTTTGACGCTGTTTCACTTATTAAAAATAGGCGAGAAGGTGGTGGACATCCATGATCTCTGCAGTATCCCTTGCTACAAGTTGAGCGAGTGGCACCCTTGGCAGGGATAAAACTTATACTTGGAGGCTTCTGATTTGGTGTCACAAACCCCAGTTTTCCTACCCAAGAACCTTCAAAGCAGGGGCCTGAACGTACCCGCTTCCCCAATCCCAGCTGGAACTTGTCCTTGTAGACCACACCATAACTAAAACCTTTGAGCATGGCGTCCTACAAGAGCGCAATGTAGATACGAAGTGAGGAGCAAAAGTACCTCAAAACCTGAGAGGAGTACATGGGGAACAACAGAGAACCACCGACCCACCTACTATCAAGTAGGGAACCCCTAGACCCTCAACTCTAAACTCAACCACGTCAAGGGTAACCTCGAATAGTCCCGATAGGATCCGAGTAAGGCCGCAGAGAATCCCGTGTTGCACTACTTTACACTACCCAGTAAAGGGGTTTAAGTTGGATACTGGCCCCCCTCAGTAACATTTGGATAACAACTATACTATGGTTATATATAGCCCCTAATACGTTAATATAGACTGTTACTGGGGGGGGCAGTACCAAGGTTTAGGGTTTAGCCGGCAAGGAAGCCTTGCACAGCTACCAATGCAGCGGTTTGACGTGGCGTGAGTAGCTCATGGGCGCAGCATCTATTCTAGGGAGTGTTGGGACCGGGAACTTCTGGTTTAGGGTTTAGGGCAGATCCCTATTCTGTTCCTGTAGAAAATAACTCTCAACCCGAAAGCCTAAACCCCTAAACCATAGGATCTGAAACCTCCCATCAACCCCTGGGCACTGCAGAAGAACAGCAGGGGGTTGAAGGCCTAGACTTGGGTGAGGACAGGGGCTTAGGGTTTAGGGTTTAAGGTTTAGGGTTTAGGGTTTAGGGCTTAGGGCTTAGGGTTTAGCGTTTAGGGTTTAGGAGTTTGGGAGTTTAGGGGTTCAGGGTTTAGGGTTTAGGGTTTAGGGCTTCCGCGTTTAGGGTTTAGGGCTTCAGGGCCAGGTGTTCAGGGTCTAGGGTTTAGGGGTTCAGGGTTTAGGGTTTAGGGTTTAGGGGTTCAGGGTTTAGGGACTTCGTGGCCTGAAAAAAGATTTGAAGCACGGTTCGGGCAATCTAGCTTAAACTACCTTGAACCCAAACCTTTACATCCTGGACTCCTGACCCTAAACCCCAAGCCAATACCTGAAACCCCAACAGGGTTTGGGGGTAGGAAGACAACCAGCCTTAGGGCGGGCTTCCCCAAGTTAAGGGTTTAGGGTTTACGGGTCCTTCTGTGGACCTAGAAGAGTTTACAGTCCACATCCTAGGAATTGCCATAATGTAGAAGCCCGACTAAATGCCAATGTTTCCCCTATGAATCCTTGTATCACTACAGCATATGTTGCCCCAACACCCTACCCTAAACCCTAAACCCTAAACCCTAAACCCCTATCCTAAGTATCTACGCGTTATTTACTTTGAAGGTCCTAGGTAGCGTCAGAGCTCCTTCATCTGCCATAAACCCTGAGGCTCGCGGCTACTCAGAGTTGCGTTAATATTAAAACCTAACCTTGCGGTTTAGGGTTTCGGCTTTGGGTTTAGGAGTTTAGGAACATGTGGCAGCATTCTATCGCAATGTAGTTTTGGGAGACACCTGACTCCAGCTATAGTTTCCCCATGTTTCCCCATCAACTTGCAGGTATGTAAGCCCTGAAAGGCCCCTCCTGCACTCCTGTTGCCGGCATCGTAGGCGGCACAACTACCGACCTGCCATTTCAAGGCTTAGAGATTAAGGGTCACAAGTGACAAGTATCAGCCGTGACTATCAGGGTACTGGGGCTCCAAATAACCCAGTGTGGATAATACTCATTCGCTTTAGGACCCAAAGTGGCTATTAGTTGTTGACTTAGAGCCCTTATATACTCAATTTCATGTTCCATGTGATTCTCCATTTGGTCCTCCATTATAGGGGTAACATCCCTACATAATCCCCACGTAACGGCTAGACCCTAAACCTAACCCTGATAACATTGGTGATTATGTATAGGCATAGGCCCTGGAAGTATACGCCATTTGTAGACTTAGAGCCCCAAGAGGTGGTTGCCAAGATTATGGTTCTTTTTTGGGTACCCTAAATATTAGGTGCCATCTTGTAATAAGGGATCCAAAAAGGGACCAGAAATTTGACAACCACCCCAATAGCTTCGAGCATTAGTATCTTGGCCAAGAAAAGTCCGGCTGCCAGCTTTCAGCTTTAGGAGTTTGCTTTGATTCTTGAAAGTCTAATGATCTTATTCTAAAGGGGTTGTATAGATAAGGATTATCTCGTAACGTTGAGGGCTTACATGGGCGTTTTAAAGGGATCCCATCCCAAATGCTGTTTCAAGCTGCAGAATGCGGAGCCTTATGAAGGTCCCGAACCATGCGCAAAGCATCCGATCGCTCAGAGCTGTTCTGCACGAATGCAAACCACCAGTCTCTGCTCAGTTGAAGTGAGGGTTTAGGGTTTAGGGTTTCGGGTTTAGGGTTTAGGGCAAGAAGATCCTTTTCTGTGTCATTAATCGCTTGTTCGATGCTGGCGTCTAGGTGGCGGCAGTGCATCTGAAGACAGAAGGCAGCGCACGGCAGCTGAACTACTTGCGTGGAGAAGAACGAGGCCCAAATATTGGAGAATCAACAGGGAATTTGAAGTGAACGCTGAGCGAGAGCGCTCTTCTCCTTGCGAGCGACTTGCTTCTTTGGAGCACCAGTGAAACTGATTGAGTGGTGCAACAAGGAAAGAAAATGGAAAATGAAACGGCAACTGGAGTTGTATGAAAGAGTGTTTATTAGGTAGTAAGAGGATGTTGATAAGTTGTAGTCGTATGATAGTCATAGGTTCCTTATTTTGAGTGATATCATAGGTTCCTTATTTTGAGGGCTTCGGTTACCAAACCAAGCTTGAACTAGGCCAGGCACGATTCCAACAACGAAGCCATCATGAAGGTACACCCTAGATCAGGGTTCCATTTCTTCTGGCTGTGGCCTTCGCAACCTAGATACCGGAAGATGGGAGATGTACGGATTGGCTTGACGGGTGGACCCCTCTGCCCACTCCATCCTCCCCTTGTATAGTTGGGGACTGGGCTCTGGAGATAATAAAGATGCAGAGTGATGTGCGGGGTCACGCAAGGAATTGTTGACGGAATCTCAAAGGAAGGCAAGGGTATGTAGTAGGAGACATATTGATATTGAATAAGATCAGGGGATGTAGGGACACGCTTTAAAAGTGCCTTTTCAAGGTGTCAGGGCAGGAACAGGAGGGAACCAAGCCCCCACCCGCTGTGGGGTTGCCAGGGCGCTGGGAGGACACAGGGGTCGGGGATGAGAGGAGGGTGTGTGCAGAACGCACAACACAGAACCACAAATCCCGCCCTGGGTTATATAGGGATAATGGAAAAGAAAATGGAAACTACTATAGTATATTGGGGTAATATTGGGATAATGGAAAATAAAATGGATACTACTATAGTATATTGCTGTAACCCAAAACCCCAAACCCTCAAAATCCAAAACCCAGACTCCTTCTCAAAGCCGACACATCCTTCGCCAGCTTCCCCAAACATGTCACGCTGGCCCTTTCGCCGGTAGAAGGACCGGTTGGCCTCATTCATGCAAACATCAACGATATGGTTCAAAAGCATGTGAGAAAGCCATGACTAGTGAGACATTCAGAAAGAAATTCTCAGGAAAAAGATATTTAAAAAAAATCCAATTATTAGCATTCTTATTAAGAATCATATAACCAAAAGTATTATTGCAGTCATGGAATGGCAGTACTCCGTTTTGGGGGATCCCAGGGTCATGTGTGTTTTGGGGCAACAGTATCCAAGGTCTATATACCCTGTAGGTGCCTTTGAGTCTCCGTAGAATCCCTGTGAAAGGCCTAAGGGCCCGTGAAACTGGGTTTGGGATTTGCGGTTTAGGGTTCAGGGTCTAGGGTTTGTACATAGGGGCTGTTGAGGCTACAAGAAGAATCATTAAGGATCATATAGGGGTTACATCGGGATGTAACACAAATATTTGAGACTTAAGTGGAAGAGACAGCGGATTAATGTTTTTTATGAGGTTCAAGAGCTCAGGGTCAAGACGGACACAAACGATCCCTGGAGATGTCTTAGATTACCTCAATAACGAATGGAATCTGCAAACTTCCCCCCAATGTGGACTTCATTTGCATAAGGACAAAAAAAGATCCGGAGTAAATAGCATTGGGGTGTTTTCATGGCGGGGGAACCCTAAACTCCTCAACCCGTCAACCCAAAACAGCATCAACAGCCGCAAGCCCCAAGATTTTCCGGCGCAGGCATATATCAGACATTCTAATATACTGTGATATACTATACTGCACCATAATATATATTCTAATATCATAAAGCACGAGGGCCCCACGTGCAGAGCGGGGAACCATCCGAGCACTCAAGGGGCTCTCCATCCTTGCACAGGTCCGACAATATGCCACGGAGGGCTTCATGAACTCGCTAGATGTGTCGTCCCCCTTATGTAGATAGAATATGGCTTCGCGTATATTACAATAAGATCCCCATGTACCCCATATTCTATCTACTTAAGGGGGACTATAACCCAAATATATACCCTATTATAATAGGGTAGTTTCCATTTTCTTTTCCATTATCCCTTTAGAAACCCGAAATATGCTTCATGTTCTATCTAGGGGGACCCCAAACCCTTAACCCTAAACCCCCCATATTCTATCTACTTAAGGGGGACTATAGGCCTCTTCTGAGGGGTCGTCAGAACAAAGACTCAAGCATGGTACTACAAAGAGAGTGCAGCAGTTAATTTGTACGGACAAAGGGTTTAGGGTTGAGGGTTTAGGGTGACAAACGCAGGGGATGGAAGGGCACCAGGAGGTAAAAACTCAAGGCGTCATCATCAAGCCTATGATAGCAGTGGTGATGATATGAAGTTCCACAGCCCATGGAGACAACATTGTTTTGGAGGATATAAGGCCGATGTGGACAACATCCATTGAACACTTGGAACTAGCCCGAACTCGAACAGAAAACGGTAACGAAAAGACAGTATGCGCAGTCATCACGCAAGAAAACACCATCTTCACGACCATCAACATGATTGCAAGAACAGCCGGCCGCTCAAATGTGTAAGCCGTAAAAGAGTCACCGTGGATGGACACTGCGTAAGCCTCCAGTACTATAACTCCCGGCATATACGTGGGGCATACAAGGCAGTCTAAGATTTCCTCCATCCCCACCCCATCCTGTGAACCCTAAAACCCCAGCCCAAAATTCTCACCCTGAACCGTGACCTCTAAATTCCTTTAATTAATGTTCAAACTTTAGGGGTGTTTGGGGGTAATATTGGGATTATATTGGGGGGTTATATTGGCATTATATTGGGGTTATATTGTTAGGGGGTTGAGATTAACTCCATCTTACCCGGACAGCCCTGCAGCCTCCATACCTGCCGCCCCGGGACCGCTGCCGCCGGCCTGAAGAAGGCGTGTGTCTGTGGACTTCTAATTGTGTGGGCTTGGGATATTGTTGATGGATGGAATACTGCACCACCTAGGGGCCCTAAAGTACTGCAATTCCTAGGACTTTAGGGACTTAAGGTGGTGCAAGAGTTCCTCCATCAACAGTGTGTGGGTCTAGGATTTAAGCTGCGATTAGAAAATTTAAGGTGAAGGGATGGGCATTGAAGCCTTTTGGGGTTGAGGGTACCCTAAACCCTAGACCCGGGTTTGGAGAGGCTCGACGTCATGTTGGGTTTAGGGTTGAGGGTTAGGGTTGGGCGGGAGTCTAGTAGACAGCTCTACTTGATAATATTCTGGAAGTTTCCATAAAAAAGGAGACTCCTATACAGACCCTGAAATACCATAATCCTCATAATGGAGACCCCGAAAAAGGACTTCCACTTTCTGGAAGCCCCCTTCTCAATCCTGGACATTCCCAAGTCCTTCACCCGCGCGCAAGCTTCTACAGGGCCCCTCACATGTGCTGGTTTCCCTAAATAAGGTCCCCATATAGACCCCAAAATGTGATGATCTTTATTATGGGACCCTTAATTGGGGAAAAAATCCACATGATTCATGACAAACCCTCCGGGCAGCTGCATAGGAAGAGGCAGGCCTCCCTAAAGAAAAAGGCATCCCTAGTAGCAAAGTTTTTCCCAAAAGTCTAGCAGTACTGTATAGGGAATATTCATAGTCAGGGGGTTGTGGGGATTCATTTCTTCTGCTATGACTAGACGCTCTCCGGCCATTATTCACTCGCACTCTGAACCTTCAAAGCCCCAACACATGAACGTAGATTCCGCCAAAAGCCCCTTAACGGTGGTTGAAGGGTTTAGGAATTTAAGGGTTTTTGGGGCTTACCTGCATGACCTTAAGCACCTTATACCTTGGGAACTATGGCTTAATGGTATATCAAGGTCATTCAGGATTTTGGATGTCAACAGTAGAACCACGGAGGAATTACCCAAAGAGCCCGCGATTTCTTACATCTCCAAAAGATACAGTCCTTCGAGTGGGATGCGCAAACCTCTCCCCAGACCCTAAACCATAAATCCAGACTGAGAAACCCTAAGGCCCCCAAGCCCTGGACCCTACATCCCTTCCTAACCTGCCTTGACCGTAAGCTCCTGAATCCCGAAACCCCTACAACCTGAAATGCCAAAGGACACTCAAATCCCCAACCCGGCATTCATTACTTGTGCTTAAGGGAGAGTGAGAGAAGCGATCCCAAAAATGATGCTAATATGATCCTTGAACACAATACCTACATGAGCTATAGTCTAAACTCCTAGTATCTCCCGTATAAGCCCTGTAGTAGTCCCCTATATAATCCCTCATATAATTCCTTTTAAGGAGTTTAGACTATAGCTCACATTACCTCTCCCTCTCAAGCACGGGTATAAGGGTTGAGGGTTTAGGGTTTAGGATTTAGGGTTTAGGATTTAGGATTTAGGGTTTAGGATTTAGGGCTTGAGGCTTAAGATTTAAGATTAGGATTTAGGGTTTAGGGTTTAGGGTTGGTACACCATGGAAGGTTCTCATAATTATGGGTACCTTTTGGGGGTCCCTATAATAAAGATTATCATATTTGGGGTTGTATATTGCGGTCTCCCTCTTTTGGGATTTAGGATCCCCTCAATCTCCTGATACCAAAGCGCCGGACCCCTGGACCCGAACTCGCGGTGATGACTGGCCTTGGACGAAAATGACGTGAACTCAACTGGGGCTTTAGGATTTAGGGTTTA
>CAJNIZ010011792.1:86759-102323 GCA_905231905.1 Symbiodinium pilosum | reverse complement strand
TATACCCCACGGGCACTATACCTACATTACCGCTGATGTTAACGCAGGCAGCAGGGGCTCAGTGCTAGTGCATTGCGGGGCGGGATTTAGGGTTCAGGGTTTTAGGGTTTAGGGTTTAGGGGTTTTAGAGGTTTAGGGGTTTAGGGTTTAGGGTTTAGGGATCATATAGGGTTATATAGGGATTATATAGGGATTATATAGGGGTTAGATTGGGATAATGGAGAAGAAAATGGAAACTACTATTTAGGGTTTATATAGGGGTTAGATTGGGATAATGGAAAAGAAAATGGAAACTACTATTTAGGGTTTAGGGTTTGGGGTCTATAGTCCCCCTCAAGTAGATAGAATATGGCTTTGGCTATATTATAATAAGATCCCCATATACCCCATATCCTATCTACTTAAGGGGGACTACAGGTTTCGAGGCGGTTTTCAACATGGGCGTTGCTCCAAACAAGGTTGTTGAGGACAACTTGTTCAAAGGGAAGCGTAGAGGTGGCTCTTCTAATAGGGAGTATGCAGGAATGATCCCCGTCATGCCCGCAGATTGGTTACATCTCAGTATAGGGCTTCGAAAAGAGGTCTTTGAGCCTGAGAGAGGTGGTCTTGTGGCAGCCTTCTGGCGGGCATGCTTGCAATTACAGTAGGGGTTCTTTTTGCCAGATTTACCGCGCAGATGCTGTTCATTTTGTAGCAGGTTGTCTGGCAAGCACTATGTTCGGAGACAGTCCCTGTGAAGGACTTGCATGAGGCAGCTGCTTGACTTCTACAAGTTTGCCACGGACCACACAGCATCCCGTCACGACTTCTGGAGAGCCTCGGACATAAAGCTTGCTCGTCACAGACCATGGGCCATTCCCAAATGGGAGAATCTGATCCCATCTGACCCCAAATGATCAAGTCTCCCCCCATAATCCCTACGTATCCCTCCATTCCTAGAAGCCTCTTTCTTGAGAAAGGCTTACATCTGAATGTATAAGCGTATTCAATCCAAGAGCCATCCATCAGGTGGTCAGCTAGAGCAAAGTTCTGAAAGCTTTCAACCTGAAGTGTCATAGATCCTACGCCCTAAACCCTAAACCCTTAGATCTTAGACCCTAAACCCTAAGCCCCTAGATCTTAGACCCTAAACCCTAAACCCCCAGATCTCAAACCCTAAACCCCTAAACCCTAAATGCTTTCCCTGCTGTTCATCCCGGTTTGAGTGGGGCTTTGGATGGGGACTAAGGCTTCTATGCGCACCTGCAGGACTTGGAGGTTGCCAAAATGTCTCCCTGCATCTTGAACTGTAGTCTTCTTAGGAATTATTTCTAGTATAGTATAACCCTTAGGGATTATTGAGCATGATATTTTTACGATAGGTCTCAGGAGACTACAGTGAAAGGCCTGAGACGTGCTCAATTTCAAGCATGGTGAGGTGGTTACACTCAATTAAAAGCGTCCACAGTCGGAAGTTATTGGAAGCACGTTAACCCTAAACCCTAAACCGTGTGGCTGTGGCGCACATGGGGCCGTTCGTAGAAAAATGGTTCAGCTTCGCCGTGGTGACTGCTTTTCGATGCCGCCAATCCCCTCCCCCTGATATTAAACTCCCCCACCCATTGTGGTATATTATAGTATATTGGGAGTACTAATATTGGGGGGTTAAATGTTAAGGGGAGGGGATGGCAGCGCTTTTGCACAATCAAGGCACCATCTACTAGCCCAGAGCAAGGAAATCAAACTGAGCAGGTTGTCCATGTACATGCCTAGCCACGCAGAGGACCCGCTACTGTACCCCTTAAAGAGTCTACCCCCCAATGTACACCCTTTAGGGAATCCTAGCATGATTTAGGTGTATTCCTTAATTAGAGGTTATTGAGCCCTGAGAGAGAGCTCCACGTCTCTGTTTCGAGCAGGACGCTGCTGGGGATGATGCGGGAGCGTTGGAGAGTCGACTCCGCCAAAACAGGGCTCTGCAGGCAGCAGGGTCCTAAGAGCCTCACGGGTTTCCCTACGGTTTCCCTACTCGTCCCCTAGTTTCCTGCTTGTTCTGGATTGCTTTAAGGTCTGCCAATGCCTTTTGATGCTAAGGGGGAACCCTGGGGCGGTAGTGGGGGAAGTAGGGCAACCCATTAAAGTCAGGGTATCAAAATCTTGAGGGAGGCTCTCGAAGTTATAGAGAGGTACCCTTATAATCTCCTCAAGCGCCTCGCATATCTTTGGGCTTCTGTAGGTATCCTCATTTTGAGAAGGCCACGCAAGTTGCTTGGTGAGAGGAAGGTAGGGCAGATGTTGGATGGTCATCCCCTATAGAGGTTTAGGGCTAGGGGCTAGAATTTTTGGGTCACGCCAACTCTCTAATATTGATAATTTCCATGGTGATATATTTCAAGATCTGGGGACCATTTGCTGTTGCTGCGCAGGGGGGGGGGGTGGAGAAGTTTGGGTAGTGGAGGGATGCTGCGGGATTTTCACAGGCCCAGGGGGACACGGACTGCCTGCTTGTACTCATGATGACGGTCAGTAGATCTGGAGACAAATGGTACCCCTAAGAACCAAGTGCCTTGGCATTCTGGAATCCTCGAATCTCATTTCTGGCCTCAACATTGTCAGGATTTGTTGGTTGTTCGCTGCCTAGACCCTGACACTAAAAGCCTTGCAGCGAGAACCCTCAAACGCAGCGCCCTGGGCTGCAAACTCCTCCCCCAAAACAACCCCTCCAACCCTATGGCATTCAACCCCTCAGCCCCCCAAAGAATGACTTCTGACGGCATGCGAGGCGCGACTCTGGGCCATTTGCCTAAACTTTACGTTGCTTGTGGGGGCTCTGAAAAAGGGTCTCCTGGGGACCTGAGGGATTTGTAGGAGTTGAAATTTTAAAGCAGGACCATCGAAGTCCTTATTGGATAAGGGTACTGGGTCGCGGATTGTTTTTTTGGGCTTAGGATTTACGGACAAGGGCTTATCATAGGGAATGGAAGAGAAAGTGGAAACCTAAGTATAACTTAGAGTGCAGGCTCTACTTTGTGGGAGCTTTGGGTAACTCATGTGGGGAGCCTCAATGGGGTTTTAACGGACGTATTGAGGGACGTAGTGATATACTATGTCACCGAACTCCCAGGGTAGGGTTGTGGGTCGGGTTGTGGGTGCACTTGAGGGACTGGCCTCGTTGAGAACCACGGGCTTCAATCCTCCCAATTTCCTGGCCGGTGGGTGCATTCCGAACCAAGGACGAGAATGACCCAGAGGTCTTCAACGAATACCTGCAGGAGTGCGTTAGAACAAGTTTGGGCCTCTCCAAGAGGAGGCTCAGTTGTGATTCCCTCCTCGATACACAAGCAATGTTCCCGTGAAAAATGCCCCAAAACAACGCAAACCATGTTCCGGACACTCCCATAGACGAACCCGCAGTTTTTGGAAACCCCATGTAGTTTCTGGCATCTTCGCTGCAGGACTTACTCGAATGCCTTGACATGATCGATGCCACCATGGATGATCCGGCAACGAAGGAAGCGTCCAAGGCAGGTTTCAAGATGGAGGCTTGAGGAAATCCAACCTTACCCAAAAGTGCGTGGGAGTCCGGCATGGGAAGTTCTGGAGAGAGCTGGTTGCTCAGTAAATGACTGCTGTCACTTGCAAGATGCCGCAGCGCTGCCTCTACCCAAGCTTTGTTCAGTTCTTGTGTTTAACAGTCTGCACGCCTGCCGCGCTAGCTGAAGACGGCAGGAGAGCCCCATATCTCCATATCACAGCCATTATCAGCCCACCCTGTCGAGGCGCAAGTCCAGCCCTTTGCCTATCTTGCGCGCGATGCAGCAAAGCGGCTTCAAGCAAAGCTGGATGTTACAGTTCAGGAGACGTTTGCGATGCACCAAGATCTTTTTCGGGAGAACATAGCACGATCATTCAAGGAGTATCTGGGTGCCCGGTTGATGGGGTGCAGTCCTGCTTCACAGAGCAAGCAGCAAAACACATGCGAAAGTCTAACGTGCCTTAGAGCTCCCAGACCGGTTGAATCAAGCGGTAACCAGTGCACAATGCAGTCACCGCAACAGCGGCAGCGTGTTGCGCTGAAATCTCACATCTCACTTCTATCAACTCTATCAGCATGGTCTTTCAGCCAGAAGCTCTCAACCCTTACCTCTCGCAAGCCCTAATTGGGCAGCTCTGAATTAACGGTCGCGTTTATGACCGTGTGATTTTCTCCACTTCACCCTACTGAAACTGGGGCTTCGCGCGATTGTTGAACAAAGTCCTCCTGGAACTTTCTTGCTTGATCCACTTGCCCAGTATGTTTGGTCTGAGTTGCTTGTACATTTTATAGCGCGTTCGGGCATATTTTGGATTTTATTGTTAACGCGTTTTTTCAAGTAGGCTTCCCGGTGGCTTTTTCTCATTATTCGTCGCCCCACTAGTCCAAGGTTCGCCCCATCAGTCCAAGAGTGTGAGAAGTTCTGATGTAGTTTTATCGTCGCGCCATTAGTCCAAGGTTCGCCCCATTAGTCCAGGGGTGTGAGGACTTCTGATTTGATGCTGTACTCTGTGGTCGCATATTCCGCATGCAACGCAATGGTGCCGCTGCTTGCCACCATTGTGAGCTTTCACAAGGGATCGTTTCATCGCTGACTCTGCCTGGGGCCAATAATATCAACGATTGAGACATTTAAGTTTCTACATGCTGAAACGTGTTTAGCGTCAAAGGCCCCGGAAAGTTCCAGGGCAACTGCGGCCATCTGAAACCCAGGAGTGCTCAGCATCTTGGGTCCTGCGATGCCACGAAAATGTACCGTGACAAACGCAACCGGAGACTATTACTAGCAGTGCTAGTACTAGTACTAGTACTACTAGTACGTTTAGTAATACTAGTATTATGAGGACGAGGATTATTAAAACAACACAGCAGTAGCAGGCGCAGCAGCAGCAGCAGTAGCAACAACCACGATGACGGCGACGGCGACGACTCCATTCGTACCAGCTGAGTAGCAAGGGCTGGTGGCATGTGCCTCACATATGCAAAATCATCACACACTAGTGGTTCTTGCAGCATGCACGTGCTTGAACAGACAGCTAGGCCTCAAACCCATCCCCGCCCCCACAGCACCACACCAAGCCTCCTCCCCACGCACGCAGGTATTTTTGCTAGCAAGTTGATCCGGCATTCTTCAGCAGGAGCCTGCCTGGAAACCGGCGGTCTTCAAGCTTCGGAAGATGGCGGAGAAAGCGGAGGAGCGTCTTGCTGCCCGCGTGACCTGGCTCAACCTACCGTGTGGATTGGGATGCTACGGGGTCCCCCCTGTGTGCCGGGGGTCCAGAATTTCAAGTGACGCTCGCAAATCTTCATGGTGCCTACCTCGCGTAAGATGTCCAGCAACTATCGCCACCATGATGCACAGTTCCCAGAACCATAGCCCTCACGTACTGGAGCTATTTTTGTTTGAAGATCAGGCGCCTTTTCTCAGGAGGCCGTTCCTAGAGCCATGACATCTGAACCCCTTGTTTGTGACATGGTCACATTGCGCAAGGAAGGGTGAGCTCTTCAGTTGCCAGCACTTCGGCGATACCCGGATGCGATGCAACAGTTTTAGCGCGTGATGGCGCGCTTTCCGCTTCAGAGGGCCGTGCTCTTGTACAGGAGAGTTTAGAGACGGGTCCTGCGCTGCAAAAGGTGAGGCTGCCCGTTCTCGGTTCGAGGACATATTCACTAAGCCGACAGACCCAGACTAGTGACTAGGTTCCAAGCGATGAGCCACCGTCGTATGCCCTGAACATAGCCAGGAAGGAACGGAATTCTTCCTGCAGCCGTTTGGCTCCAGTTCAACTATGAAGACACATGGTGGCATAAAGCAAGTACTTCTGCCCGCCTTCAGAGGCCCAAGCAGAGAAGCAAGGCATCTGAACTGAAAGGTCCGTAAAAAATTCAGACCAAGTAGGTTGCATGTGCACGTAACGCTTGATTCTGTGAGCCCTTCAGCAGCGAGAAGGGCGATGTAGGGTTTCAACGACTGCAATGCACCCCCGACATTGCAGCAGCTAATGTTGGAGGCCTGGTGTGCATATTTGCCCCGCAGCGAGACAGCGAGACATCATAATTCCTAGACATACCTGAACAAGGACCCTTATGACACTGAACCCTACAAACCCTAAACCCTAGAAACCCTAGACCCATTATCCTCTCATGTTTCTCCTGCAACTGGAGAGGCGACTGTGTCGCTTCCTCTGCTCCGCTCCAGCTTTATCCAGGCGCCCGACACCCCCGAAGCTGGAGTTGCAAAAAGTTGCCCTAAACCCTAAGTCCCTAAGTAGTAGTTAAGTCTTATTTTCCATTATCCCAACCTAACCCCAATAAAGATACAGGGGCAGGAACGTTGCGAACAACAGCTGCAGGGATGCCTGGGTTATACAGGCGTGATATTATAGGGTGATATTAAAGTTATATAGGGGTTATATTAGGGTGACATAGGGCACTTTCAAATGATGGTTTTGAAGGTTTTGAAGTTTCATAGTTGCAGGCGGTAGTGCAGGTTTTGTCCTTTGCAATGTTTGTGTACGATACAAGCTACAGTCTAAACTGCTTGAAGGGGGTTATATAGAGGAGTACATAGGGGAACATTATAGGGCTATTAAGGGGGCTACAGGGAGGTTTGGCTATAGCTGTAGCTCATAATTTTATATGATACTCGTACATATGCCTTAGGCTTGGACCCTTGGGCGGGTATAGCAATGGACCAAGGGCACGCCAAGCACGCCTGCTCCTGGAGATGCAATCAAAGTCTGCGTCCGGGTGCGGCCCCTGAGCAACAGAGCTGAAGGTCAGTTCTCGGTGACTACACAGGGACTGGGAGGAATTGCAAGGTAGATCTCCCTGAAGTGTTCCCCAAAAATCACCCAATTGTATGTGAGTATAGGGTACCACTGGTGGCCATATTGGGGGTTCTTGTTTCAGGATCTTCCCAGGGGTCTGCGTAGGGGTATGGCTCAAATTTAGGGTCCGCCCACAAATCGAACCCCCAAGTACTCTTCAAGATTCACTTATGATGGGAACGAACTTGACAGCCTCCAGGGCCTGTGTTTGACTTGCTCCTGGACTTCCTTACTCTTCCAAACGTGGCTGAGGGTTCAAAGCCCAAACAAACATGGGGACTTTGGTACCCCCAAAATTACTATCAGTTACTACCATATGCGGGTAGTCCAAAATCCTGCCCCCCCCCCTTTTTCAAGCTCATGGACACATGAAGCAAAAAAGGTTGCTCGCGAAAGCACCGCGGCCAAGCGGGTCGCGAGAATTAGTCCGAACCACTTGTCATGTCGTGTATTGTAGCGTTTGGATAACGTTTATTGCAAACCTCAATCAAATGGTGCGCGCGAAAGGTCCGCAAAAGTGCGGAAAAGCATCCTTTTGGGGAGGAGGAATATTGGACACTCCCCATTCGACTATAACAATTTCCAACCGCATTTTAGGCTGAAGGCGACTTGTGGAAGTCGGCAGCAGCATTCGGAACTTTGGGTCCCAAAGCCTGGCTGCATAGTATGGCTAGAGTATATTGGGGTCGATATAGGGGTATAATATATAGGGGATGTAGGGGTAATTGAAAAGAAAATGGGAGCTACTTCTTAGGATGTAGGAGTGTAGGGTTTAGGATTTTGGCAGGCTCCTTACGACTAGCTAGCTGCAGCTAGCTGCAGAGACCTGCTGACTTCCTGTTGGATTCTCGTCAATCTGAGGCAAGTCGGAGCTCTTCGGCTTTGAGTTGGTGAGCAAACTTTGGGGGGCATAGGTCACTTACTATTTGCAGGTAACAATCCTTTGAGTATGGAAAAAGCTGGACCACCCAAAATCATGCAATCTTGCGGAAGGAGAAGGGCATTTAAAGCGACTCGCAGAATTTTGTGAGTGAAGCATCCGACTGCCGTGCAAGCCGGGCCTGACTCACAGATTCAGTGTCAATGTCCGTAGCATTGTGTGGACAATCCACGCTGATCCTCTCCCACTAAAATTAAACCCACCGCCCCCCAAATATTGAATACTCCTCATTTTGGTATAATATAATATGTCGGGAGTATCAAATATTAGGGGTGGGGGAGGTGAGGGTTTAATTTCAAGGGGAGAGGATTACAGTACAAACACGAAGGCTGTAGCACATTTTCACAGGGATGCCCAGCACGCACAATGCAGGTTGGAGAATGGCGAGAAGATGTGCCTTGTCCCGTTGGTTCAGATTTCCACAATAGCAAGTAGGTTCAAATGGGTCATCCAGCAACTAATTTGGGATTGGGCATCGTGCCAGATGATTTTGCTATCCACTCAGAACATTAGGGCAGTCATGAGAACTTATAGCCCCCCTCAAGTAGATAGAATATGGGGTATAGTGGGATCTTTTTACAATTTACCCAAAGCCATATTCCATTCTGTTTAAGGGGGATTATAGTGACATTCGATATTCCAGGAGTGCTGAGATAGGCTTCTCCTATTCGGCTTGCTGGAGCTGAGGGTTGTGGGGAGAAAGGGAGAGAGATTTTCCTGCCCGCTCAGTTGACGCAAATAGCTCCAGCACAGGTTATCGCAGCAGCAGCAGCAGCAGCCCTAGTAGCTGAATTGTTGCAAATAGCAGAAGCATGTTTAGCGATGTGCTCAACTTTCCTTGCGGCCAGGTGCGTGCGGATCTTGCCACAGAGTCCATACTCCACGACGGTACCGTGCTGCACTCACAGAAGGTTGTGAAGTCCCCGCCCGTACTTCAGAGCTTCTCAACAAGTATATCAAGGGCCAACTTGAAATTAGGTTGATGCCCATACCAGACATCAATCAATGTTTCCAGTTGGCTGAAGTTCCTTGGGCTGAGAGGCGACGGGATTTTGGGTGGGAATCTTGCAGGCGAGTTATCCCAGCGAACCACTACGTAACCTCAGTTTTTTCATCTTCCATGTACTTGTTCATTTGATTCTCCAGGACTCCATTATCCCTTTACTGGACTCTCAGTAAAGTAGGGCTTCAAAAGCCAAAATATTTCGACTCTGCAGATGTGGAGTATGTGACGTAAGGGGTAGAGTTGTGGTTGACCTCCGTCTCTGCAACAAGGTAGCTTCAGCCAATAGCCAGACCGAGACCCCAACATACTGTAGTCCTGCTTGTGTGGATGCCAAACTGGTACCCCAATTTCTGGACCNNCCCCCCCCCCCCCCCCCAATATCTTGAAAAGTTTGCTACGAGACACACTGATTAAAGCATATGCTGCCGAGCTAGACACTTCGGTTGGACCTAGTTGAACATAGCTGTGCCGCAACCTCCGCGCCAATGCTGTGTAAGGCATTTGGTTTGTTTTGTCTTTTGCTGGGTTGTCAGTTTGGATCCTGGTCAGAATTGCCATGGCCTGGCAAAAGGGGCTGCGACTACACTTTGTAAAGATGACCCCACGGATAATTACCACGCTTACCTCCTTGACGCATCAAAGGTAAATCTGACCAATCCACTGGACACCGGCCCTACGGCAACAAGGACTTTCGCCTTCGACCGAGCCTACTGGTCCCTGGTCTGAGTGATGATGAATAGGGTTAGGGCTTTAGGGTCTAGGAATCCTACACTGTCAGATGGGTCAACTTAGACCTCATCTCGGGGTGTTGACTCTCACCGCGTTGTGTGTGCTGAAGCTTTCTATCATTCAGGAAATCTGGATCCTTGAATCAAGGTGACTCAGTCGGGTGTATATGTCTATCCAGGCATCCTTCGGCCGCGAGACTTGCACAGCCACATCTTTGAAAGCTATCGGGCTCCAACGCTACCCCTGTGCGCAGGAGGGGAATCGTGGATGTGATGTGGCGGTATAGCATAAGCTGGCAACTTTGCAGAGTTGTCCAGCAACCCTTGCATAGAGACATCCCGTATTGGGGCATATCTTTTTTTTGCTCGGCATACTTATGGGAAACCATGTCGTTGCAGTCTGTGCTCGCTGGCTCGTGTGACCTTCGTGGTTGTGAGCGGGGAGCGGAGGAATGGAATCATATGGTAGCAACATTTTTCAACCTCCATTGTCTTTACCATTCATCCATGCATTCCTTAGCCAGCAAAATACCTCCAAAACCTAGACCCCATAAACCTACAGACAGCCAGCAAGTGACAAGGTCTGCTAAAGAAGCAGATGCCCACTATGTGTCCCAGGCGGGCTGAAAGCAGCGGGTGCAAGTGAGTAGTGCTTTAAATCGCGGCGTACAATATGGGATTTGAAATGAGGATTACTATGGTCCTCAGTATAGGCTATGATCATATCCTCCTTTTTCCACGGGGAGGTTCATGGGACAGTGTAATCGCATATAGCTGGGCCAAGAACTATACTCACAAGTGGGGTAACCTCTACAAGACCAGTTGGGGAGGCTATAAGGAGGGTTATGAGCCCAGTTCTACATAGTCGCTGGGTCCTACGAACCTACAAGTATTGCACCCGTGGAGAGAATGCAATCTTATACTTATCAGCAATCGTAGAACTCCTTATGTTTACAAAGATCCCCCAGATTGTGAGAACAATGCAAAGTCCCAAGTACTTGGATCATGGGGACTTAGTAAGCAGGCTAAAAATGGAGATAGCTTAGGTTATTATATGGTTTGTAAGGTTTATTGACCTACTTACTCAGTGAACCCTAAACCCTAAACCCTACCTACGATAACTCAGTCCCCATGACCCTCCAAGTCCTTTCGCCTAGGTGTTCAGATGGCTGTATGGCTAGGTTGGGCCCCCACCCACTAATAGTGATCACAAGAGACAACTTTAATCATATTAGGGCCTCTATATACTCCTAGTATGCCACTATTGTTGGGTGGGGGCCTAACCCAATGTATGGGCTCCCTAAACCCTAAACATGCACAAAAGTTCTCCAGATTCCTTTGGTCTGCCAGATTTGCTTGGCTGGGACCTTCATCTTACGGGTTCTTCGTGGGGAATATAACCATTAGATAAACCCTATATACTCTGTTCCCTTATTCCTTTTTAGTAGGGAATAAGGAAATATAGTCCCTAAATAAACCCTCTATACTCGGTTCCCTTATTCCCTTCTAGTAGGAAACGAGGGAATATAATCCCTAAATAACCCTTCTTCCCTGCTAAGAACCAGTAATTCATGCCTATCCGCAAGCGCATCCTGGGATCCGTAAGTGGTGTCCGGAGGCGCTCAACTTGCGCGCAAGCATCGCTTGACAGAGAACTATACTCCCCCTGAAGTAGATAGAATATGGAAGTGCCTAATATCATAGTAGGAGTCCCATACACTCCATATTCCATCTACTTATGGAGGACTATAGTCTAAAAGTTGCCGGTTATGTTTGTTTGGGTTGAAGTGCCCCCATCTGCTGACTTTGTTTATGCTCGGGCAGATGGATTATGTACTGGCCTGCGCTGGTTGCAGTTTCGTCTGCCTACTTGGAGGGTCATGAGGACTTAGTAAGTAAGTTAAACCACTATGAGCCATATCATAACCCCAATTATGCCCAGTATTAACCTACTCACTAAGTCCCCACGACCCTAAACCCTAAACCTCACTTACTCTAACAGATCTCTCAGCGTTCCCTGTAGCAGGAGCACCTGATGGATGATCTCGGCCATGAGTTGCGAAGCAACGTGTGACGTGACCTAAATAGTGGGTACCTTTTTGGGGGTCCCTATAATACCCTATAATAAGGATTCTCCCCTTATTTAGGGAACTACTACATGCTGCAAGAATCACGAAGCACAGAATTAGTTTGTTGTGCTTGGAAACTTCTTTGCCATGGTTTCCTTTTTCCTGCAGCTAGCGTTGGGTTCTCTACGTTCCGAGGATTTCAATTTGCTTGCAGGGGAATTGGGTATCCTTGGACTTAGGATGCAACAGCTATCTGGTGCTTAGTCCGGACCGGTGGCACAGATATCACGCTCATTTGATCGGCCCGTGCCAACGGAGCTCTGGGGTAATGTTGCTTATCTTACCCGGTGCCCCTGCGGAGATGTAGCCTCACGCGAAGTGATGAGACCTAGCCACACCCTCATATCATTCCCGAATATGTACCCCATTATGGTACCTGTGCCCACCTCATGTATGTACCCCCATGGCCGTAACTGTATGCGAGTTGAACCCCATTCTCGCTGCTGACTCTCTGGCCCCCCCCGAAGTAGATAGAATGTGGAATTCCTTAAAATAAAACCTGAATGAGAACCCATGTGCCCATGGTTCTATGTACTTAATGTAGACCCATGATTAATACACCCCCTCCCATTAGGATCCCTACTATAATCCCTATTAAGGGGAGGGGGTTTATTAATCACGGGTCTTGGTTAAGGGGGCCTCTAAGGCTTGATGGCTACAACAGCTGCCTCTTTGCCTACGGCCAAACCGGTGTGGCTCTGAGCTCCTTTACAGGGCTGCGGATATTATTGGTTTAGAATTCAGGGCTTAGGACAAAAAATCCTGCATGGCCTGAGAATACAAGAGTACCAGGAATCCCTAGGTATAAGGTGCCTAGGGTCATGCAGGATCTTCAGTACCCACTTTAGTTGGGGTTGGGCTTTAGAGTTGGGTAAGTGGGGTTCCACATCGGGGGCAAGATTCGAGATGAGTTGGCCCATAGCCTCTTTGCTCTTCCATGCTTCCTCCACTATTCCCACAAGCCCCAAACCCAAAATCCTACCTTCAGGCAGCCCCTTGGATTTTTAGGCCATTGACTGCCCCTGCGGTCTAGTACACAGGGAGGAAGAGTACATGGTAGTGGCATGCTTCGAACATCCTTCATGCAAGAAGAGATTCCCACTGTTGTGCATCTTTGATGCCCGCTCTTGCAACCCTCGGATGCCCTTCCTCCGATGAAGCCCCAAGTCTTAAGACATGAAGGACCCGACTTATTTCTGCACTAATTATTAAGTTAAGAATTCAATACGAATTGCGGATGATATCGTTCCTGTCACGTATTATTGGCTATTGACATTACCTACAAGGTTCCTGAAAATATTTTTAATTTCTGTTACCTAGAATCCTAATATTTAGCTGAAATTATAATTTCTACTGGGGTTCCAATTCCTCAGAGTTACTCTGCTCAAGAGGCAGTGGGAAAACCTACAGCGTGCTGGGCAGTGAGACTCCTCCTGAGAGCCGCGGGCTCCTTCCCCGCATCGTCGAGGACAGAACAGGGCTGTGTTGTTCGCCGCAAACTAGGGTTGGTATTAAATCCTGCAAGACCCTAAGTATATTATACCTGGAGAATATGGTATCAAAGTATAGTGTGCTACTTGCCACATAAGAGCGCCGCAAATTGTTACACTGCAAGGCGGCAACTTATGCTAGATTATGCCAGCTGTCCATCCTAGGTCATGCTGTTGGCTTCGTATGGCCTGAGCGAGACATAGTGCACACAACTTGGCACAAGGGAATCCTGCCCTCAATGGAGAGAAGTTTGAGACCACGGTCTTTCGTTGCCGCATCATGGTGCACCATGATGAACAAGATTTGGGTTCAGAGTTTAGTCCTGCATTAGGACATCTTCAAGACCATTGAAAGAGCCCCTTGGGAACAAATTGGGAGGGGAGAAACCTTTACTTGCATCAACATTTCATCAGGGCTTCACCGTTCTGCCATATTTCAGTTTTAGTAGGGTCAGCTGCTTCCTCAGATTGCCAACACTTGCTATCAGGCAGTTACGTTAGGTTCATTGAGCGTTTTGTGGTTGAATTTCTTTCGAGGTGGCCTTTCAGAGAACACTGGTGCCTGGAAGCCATGTTGAAGCACGCGTGTGCCTGCAAAAAAATAGCAGGGGCCTTCTGGAGTCCATGCAGCTGTACTCGTAGCGAAGCATGACATTCATGGAAATGAGCCTTGCTTTCTTTGAGATGGCTTGCGTGCGGCTCTAGCTAGGTGACTTAAGAAGGCACTGGTGTGGGATTCTCGGCCTTGGGAGCCGTTCTCTTTATAAATGCTTGGCAGCCTAGTCGGCTGTTAACATCACATTTTCTCAAGGATCTGTCAATTGTTCGAGGCGAATACATGTTGCTTGGTAACACCACAGCACACATGCAGCTTCATTCAGTCAAGGCTCCTGACGAGTACGCGACAACCATCTCGTACTTAGAGTGCGAACCTGAGGGGGCGGTGCAAAGCAGTTCTGGGGCAGGCTTTTCAGGTTGCAGGGTTGGGCGTATATGCTTCTAGGGGTCATGCACAAGGCGCACGAGAGGCATGTAGAGGTCATACAGTGCCAGTTACTTGCTTCCTCGGCAACCCGAAGAGTCCAGATGCGTAAATGCTTACTGGGTACCAAAATCCAGATTCTAGCAATCGGGACCCAGAATCCCATTATCTGGGCATTTTAGACCCTAGGAAATTATGTGATTCTAGTCCTTCCGTCTCCGACTGGAATTCCTGAAAATAAGGATTTCCGGGATTTGTTGCCTGGCCCAGAGAGTCCAAGTACCCAAACGAGCTATAGGGGTTATGTAGGGGATTATGTAGGAGGCTACTAGAAGGGGTTGTTAAGGGGGATACCAGGAGTTTAGACAATCGCTCAAATGATGAGGCTTCAGGCCCCAGCTAGGCTTTTGGCACCTAATCAATGCCCCATTATTTGGGCACTTGGACTTTTAGGGTTGAATATAAGGCTCTTAGCATTCACGAAAATCCCGAGGGGCTGGAGGCATGTGAGGGATTCTACTTGGCGATTGTGACGATACTGAGCCTGACCGGCTGGAATGGCTTAATTGATCAAGATCATAGCGAAGCACGCCCTTACAAGTAATATTCACCTACACATGTATACCCTCATCATATTGACAAAGATGTACATATATTTACAACGTGTATAAAAAACGCGAACCTAGAAGTGAATGAACAGATAGACAACTAGAAACATAAATGAGTAAAACTTGAAAGAAAGCAAACAAACAGATGTGTAAACATGTATTCGTACATATGTATACAGAATGATATATATATGTATAGATATATGTATGTGATCCTACCCTCGTATATGGATTCACATGTATTTGCATATCACAGAGCCCTCCAGCAGTTGCACTATGTCAAGTTAAGCCCTCTATATTTCCCCTATTGTCAGCTGTTACCGGGTGGGGGCAGTACTTCACCAAGGATCTACAATGAGCAGATCCGAGATCTTCTTAGAACTGGACAAGAGCAGCAGCTACGGTTGGAGGCGCCCTGATGCAAAATGGAAACTGCAATATTCAGCAGAGTAAATATTGGGGCTATATTGGGATAATGGAAAAGAAAAAGGAAACTATCATATAGCATAGTATATATATCCATATATATATATGTATATAGGAAAATAGTGGGGATATCTTGTAGAAGGGCTGAACACATAGATCTGAACCAGTGCCGATTGTAAATAAAGTCTGGCAAAGACACTAAGAACAACCCCCGTCACCCGCTTAACAACAACCCCCCACCCCCCCCTAATCTGTAGTACCTTTGTACATATTTTGGCGAAATCCTAACCCCTAAACCCCTAAACCCCAAACCCCTAAACCCCTAAACCCTAAACCCCTAAACCCCTAAACCCCCACATACCACACAAAACACACCGCAGACGGGTGTTTCGAGCTTCGCCCCAAGCCTGCA
>CAJNIZ010011792.1:74382-86361 GCA_905231905.1 Symbiodinium pilosum | reverse complement strand
GGCCCATACTAGGGGTTCATGGTTTCAACCTTTGATGTAGGGCTTTCTGCTTGCAGCTCCCCTGAGGGTTCTTGCAAACACTGTACTGGGATGCTGTTGATCATATGTGAGGATTTATCAGGGCCACTTGGGGGTTTCCAAAAACAGGGATTCTCGTTGCACCCCCAAAAATACTACAGCTGGTCCTCCCAAGCAGTCATTTTTTCTAGGAGCCCCCATTATGGGATGACTGGAGTAGATAAGGCTTCGTTCAGGCTTTAAAATTGTTGCGCTAGGTTTGAGGGCACGCAGCCTCGCACCCTGCATTCTCATTGTTCAAAAAACCATGCCCCTGATTGGTCCTAGGTTTGGCCTCAAGGAGGTGGCTGTCGTTGCAACTTGGACGGCCAGAAATCCTTGTGCGTGTAGGAGTTTCGGATAAAATCTTGGCGCAAAGTCTCGGTGCAAAGTCTGGATTGAACAAGTGTAAGATTAATAGAATCCCAATATAACCCCAATATAATCCCAATATAACTTTTGCTTACCCCAGTTGGGGGCATTACGAAGGACTGGCAGAACCTGAAGCGCTGGCTGGACTTCGGAGTCAAAGCGCGGGCTGTGGCGAACACGTCCATGAACGAGCCTCGGGCAGATTTGTTTTATCTTTAGGCTTGCTGATGCTTAAGGGGAGAACATATACTAGGTAATGCTAGAAGGGGTTTTGCGGGATGCTCAGTGGCCATAGCTGTCTTTGTTTCAGACAAAGCTGTGAGGGCTCAAGTCCAAGGAAATGGAAAGGCTGGTCGTTGCTTAAGTGACCCTAAAGCCTACTTAGCGGGTCATGGGGACCTAGTAGGTAGGATAACACTCCCCCAAAGAATCCTTGTAAAGTGACCTATATTCATCCCTCTTGAGCACTAACAGCGCGAATCCCAATGCACCCAGAAAACTTGGGCAAGTCAGGCGACCTCCAGCCGGTCTCACTGCATCTTCAGCATGGAGGCACCAGGGCTGCAACGTACAGAGCATGAGTCGGGCGGGAAGAAATACATGAAAAGGACGATGGAAACTACGATGAGATGTAAAGGGTGTAGGGTTAGTAAGGACTGATGAAGTTCAAGAGGCAATCGGGAGGTTTTGGGGGGACTATGAAGAGATTACCACACTTATCCATGCCTCCATTCCCCACTCATCGGTTTAGGTTGGGGGCCTCGGTTCGGGAGAGTCGTAGAATGGTCCAAGTATCCCCTCAACCCTAAACCCACTAACCCCCAACCCTCAGCCCTAAACCCTCAACCCTAAACCCCCTAAACCCTCAACCCTAAACCCCCTAAACCCTCAACCCTAGGCCCTAAACCCTATCCTCTTTGAATCGCCAGAAGTCTGCTGAGGTGGTACACAAGATGCGCGCGGGAGGTGCAAGGACCCAGCTCCGCTCCAAGGCCAGCCAGCAATACCCAGCACCTTATCAGGGTTATATCGGATTTTGGGCTTGAGCTGCAGGAGGGACTACTGTAGTATATAGGGGTTATATAGGGATAATGGAAAAGACCATGGAAATTACTGTTTAGGGTTTAGGGTTTTGGCGTTTAGGTTTTTGGGTTTTGGGGTTCAGGGTTTTGGCGTTTATGGTTTTGGGGTTTAGGTTTTTTTTTTTGGGGGGGGGTCTTGAGATACTGTCAGCCTTAGCAGTTGCTTTGTCAGAAGTGCCGGCCTCAGTACCAGTCCGTGAATCAAAAAAAGGGATTTAGGGTTTTGGGGTTTAGGGTTTGGGGTTGAGGATTCATATGTTTTACGCGTAATGAAGGCCATGCGCAATTTATGTATAAGGAGTTGCAACGCAAGTTTGACCCCACGGAAGCAAGCCTTCATTAGCTCGAGCCCTCAGTTCTAAACCCAATAGATCCCCGTATAATTTAGCCCTATGCAGCCCTATATACCCTTATGTTAATAACTCTTAGCCCCCAAAACGGGAAGTCCTAGGCCAAACCCCTAAGCCTTGAACTACCTTCCCTGCTCCAGCTGAACCTGGTGGATCTCGCGGGCTCGGAGCGCCAGAAGAAGTCCCAGGCCACGGGCACTCGCCTCAAAGAGGGCGCCAGAAGCTCAGGCATTGCAGTGTTTCTGCGGGCGCAGGGCAGCGGGTGTTGGTTGTGGTATTTGGTTTAGGGATTAGGGGCTGTAGGGTTAAGTGAAGTCTATAGGGTGCCAGGAGGGAAAGCGTTCAGGGCTTAATAGGGGCTGGCGGCGGGACGAACATCCCACAATCAGGGATCGGTTTTTTGAAGCCCATCAGCTTCCTCTCACACTGTGACACTACACAGGTGGCTAAAAGATTGCAAAAGAGGTCAGGTGATAGTTTGATGAGGATGCAAGGCTGTGCCTCCAAAAGCTGCGCGTCCAGAGCTTTTCCCCGAGCTGGGCTTTTCAGTCATGGCCAACTTTCATCAGTCCACACTGCTGGAAGGAGAACTGCACCAGCGACACTACTGATGTTGCGACTTCTGCAGGACCTGAAGCATCCCTAAGATGCTAGATTGGCATAGTAAGGTCACGCAAGATGTATACCAAAATCTAAGCCCCTCGAGCCCAGGATGGAATTGCACAGGCTGCTCAGCAGCCACTCAACACTCCAGACACGAGCCCAATAGAAGTTGTATAGACCCCCTAAACCCGAAACCCTAAACCCTACACCCTAAACCCTATACCCTAAACCCTACACCCGATACCCTAAAACCCTAAACCCTAAGCCCAGCACGAATCCAAGGCCATGATCAACCAGAGCCTTTCGAACCTGGCGTTGGTCATCAGCACCTCAGTTCCGCAATTACAGAAACCTCTCCTTCACAGCTCAAGCAGATAACCACCCAAACAGACGAATGCCCACGAAATCGAGTACCGTCCCTGTTGAAGGCATTACAGCTGGCACCCAATTAGATGACCACCCCTCTTAAAAGGACTCCAACAATAAGCCAGAATAGACTACGGCCACCCCTACCAAGAGGACCCAGAAAGATCTCCTTGAGAATGTGGCGAATATGGAATTGGCGGGTGCAAGTTGGACCTGTTTTGAGAGCATGTTTCTGTTCAGCATTGATTCACGACCTGACTTCGCCCTGTTGCACAACGTCCCAATTCTTAGGATAAGGAAGGTGATGCCAACAACTCGGGCGCACCTAGGGCCATTCATGAAATTGGTGCGATTCTGACAAATCCAACGGTGCCGAAATCTTCTGTAAACTTCAATGAAGCTGCTGGCGCTGTGCCTGGTGCTGATATTGGTCTTGGTTTCTGCCAGTTACTACTACTGCTACCCCTCCTGCTCTTGCTGCTCTTGCTGCTGCTGCTGCTGCTGCGGCTGCGACTGCTATACGGCCCTTGCTATTGGTACTATGCCGACTATGATGACGGCGCCTTTAAATTTGTTCTGGCAAGACAAGTTCAGGCGCGCATTCATCACAAATTTCCGCTTATAGAGCCATAAGTTGGGACCTGTATAGTGGCTTAGTAATGTCAATGTATCCCTGGAGTCAGTAAACCGCAAACTCCGTTTCAGTAGTGCTTTCACTAGAGATGCTCTGATCCCATCTATAGGTTACAATTATATCCTCCTGGGTCTAGTAGTATTCTAGGAAGGGACTATAAACTTTCCTGTTTCCAACTACCGCTTGAGTAACCTACGTGTCCCTGGGAAGGGGACAGAAGCAATATCTAAGTAACCCAAGGGGGGTCTCTTGAAAGGGACTTTAAGGGAAAAATGGGGAAATGTAAGTAACCTTCAGGTCCCTAAACCCTAAGCAAACCCTAAACCCTAAACCCTTTAGGAAGTCCCTCCATCTTGAGAAAACATCCAGGTCGGCTCGCCGAGCTCGCGAAATCCGCTGACAGAAGCAAGGTGCGGATGGGATTGTTTCCAACTCAAAGGGTTTAGGGTTAATTTAGGGTGAACAGGGTTTTAGGGTTTTGGGGTTTTAGGGTTGAGGGTTTAGGGTTTAGGAGTTTAGGGTTTTAGGGTTTAGGGGTTTAGGGGTTTAGGGTTCAGGGAGTTAGGGTTTTAGGGTTTAGGGGTTTTCCCTAGGGCTTCCAGTTACCTGAATAGTAGGTTACTGGGCTATGTAACTATGGGGTATATAGAACCCAGTTCCCATTATCTAGGTAACTGGAGCCCTAGTTTTTTTGTTTTAGGTAAAAACCGTCGAGCTGATTTTATCAACCGCCCTAGAACCTGACCAAGTTTTGACAAGAGTTGACGAAGAAGGATAGTTCAGGGTGGTTGTCCTGCTCTGCCTACGCCGGCCGCAGCTGTTTAGGGGTCGGGGGAGGTGGGTAGCCTTTGCACGGTATGCACAGCAGCTTCGCGCATTCAACTCTCTGTCCGCCAGGACAAGAAGGCGCTGGAGTATATCCCTTTCAGGCGCAATGCTTCTTGCAATGTGGTGCTTGGATGTCTTCGTCGGCAGCGGCCAGTGTAATTTAGAAGTTTGAATCCTTTCAAAAGTCATCCCCTCACCACAGCCCATACATGATTACAACGAAACATGTCCACAAAACCCCATTCCAATCATGTAGGCGCCATGCGTACATTCAACTGCATGGCTTGTCCCTTGCAAGGAGCTCGAAACTCACCTTTTTGTGCCCCGCCTGCACCACCAAAGCTGCTTTACTTGTCTGAAGTGCCAGCAGGGCTTCGTGTCTTGGATGTCGCAAGTACAACCTAGAACTCCTGAAAGTTTTTTGGAATCTCTAGAAGAAGGATCCTTATATTCATTAATCCCTTGCTCATCCCAATATATCTTTAAAGTCCCCTGAAACTCCCTTGGTTATTGGAGCCTTCACTGCTTTTCTCTTCTGCAGCCTGGCCAATTGTCAATGCGAGGATGCTCAGTACAATGATTCTTTCTAAGGGATTCAAAGGGTCTAGGGTTTCGCAGAAGAGTGGTCTTAATCCTAAACATGCAGAAGCAAATGGAAAGAACATGGAAAGTGAAATGCGCACTGGTATTGTATAGGCTAGGGGTACATAGGGAGGTTGTTGAGAATAATCAGGTAGGTTGTTGAGAAATAATCAGGTAGATCTCCTGAGACCCCCCGGTAGGGGGAGACCCTCTAAGAAACCTTGGGGTTACCTTCATATCCCCTTCTGAGGGTCCTTCTTACGGTCTACCCGCTTTGCCGCTCATAGGACTGGCACTGCCAACTAGTAGGATGCGAATTCTGGAGCTCTCGCAAAACTATCGAACCATGTCTGCCAGTCCTGTCCTAGAAGCCTGCACAAACACAGTATTCTGTCCCTTTTTCCTGATATGATGGCACATGATTTGGGCCTGAGACATCCTGTAACAGCCCCTATATTAACCGAATCAGACAACATGTAACTTGGGCCGTAGGCCTGTAATCCCCGCCCCTAACAGTGAACCGCTTAGGCCTCTAACAATGAATTTTGGGAATGTTCATAGTAGGACGAACATGCATTACAAGGGGGTTGGGGGGGCATTGTGCAGAGGACGGGGGGGGCAATATGCAGAGGAGGTGATAAGAGTCCCGCTTCAGTAGATAGAATATGGAATTGCTCAATATCAGAATAAGATGCCCATATACCCCATATTCTGTCTACTTTACCCGAAAAAAACCCTAAACAGTTACTTAGAGGGCTATACATTCGCAAAGAAGCCTGGAAGAAGCTCTGAGGCTGGAGGATTCCTTGCGCGGCAACTCCAAAACTGCAAATGGCTCAGTTCATCGGGTTTAAGGTTCAGGGGTTTGTAGTTTAGGGTTTTGGGAAGGGTTTAGGGTACCCTAGGGATCCGGGTATATAGGTAATGTCTATATTGGTCTTAAAGTCTGTAAATCTAACCTACATTGGTGGGGTCTTGGGATCCCTAGGGTTAGGGCCTGGGATTCCGGATTGGATGTTACTTGTGGTTGGTGCACTTGAAATCCTCTCCCGCAATAAAAACCCCCTCTTGCCCAAGCCCGACTCTAGGAGAGAGGGTCATGCAGGAATTTCCGTATCAGCCATGTTATATGCCGCTGCATCATTGCCTCCATACAGTTGCGCCAAGCGTATCATCTGCTGGTATGAGACGTATGCATCAGGGTGGGCCGGGCCCATACACCCCAAACTGCACTCCTAATGCCTGGCTGGCTTGGGAGACCTGGCCCTCAGCCCGCTTGAGGTGATGATCGCCGCTCTTTCTCCAGCCGAGTTCAACTACGAAGAGACATTGAGCACTCTGCTGCTCCTAAGCCGGCTCAGGGTTCCGGGTTCGGGCGTGGCTGTCGTGCGCGACAATCCTGCGCAAATAGAACTTTGATGAGAAGTGTTCTGAAAGAGCTGACGCCCCCACTGCACTTCATCAATCAGCTTGTTTTGCACTTCTTCTTGATCAGATGCCTGGCGATAGCTGACTGAGTTTGTGATGTTAGCTAAGGTTTGCGCAGAGTGTGAAGGCCTCGGCTTGGGATTTGGGATTAAGGCCGTAGAGTTTGAGGTTTTGAGTATGAATAGGGTCAACGGTATTGGGTTGCGCAGCGAGTTTGGCGAGGCGTTTGCTAGCAGTCAGCTAGGCTCTGTAGAAGCAGCGGAAGCAGCTTGGTCCCTTGGCGGTCCACCATGCTAAGGCTGGAAAAAATTCTTTGCAAAATCTGGGGTTCCAACCTCATAGATGTTGATACTACTTACATGCGGCCTCAAAGTCTACAAGCGCTACCTACAATGGGTCTCTTTTGCATCTCTAGGGGAGTCCCAAGCACTTGTTACCTTGTCTCATGGCTTCTTCAGCTCCTGGCAGGCCGTCAAGACGAATGCCAGGAAAAACGAAAACCTCGAGGTGTTTTTCGGTGGGTGTTCGCTTGTCATGTAGGGGTTGGGTCATTCCCCCTCCCAGTAACTGTCCTTAAAGGGGCCTTTTTAAAGGGGTTGATATAACTCCTATAACCCATTGTGGTAACAGTTACTGTAAGGGGGAATGACCCTATGTAGGGGTTTCTGAAAATTGCGGGGCCCCTTGAATTGTTGGGAGTGCAAGTAGTATAGGTATTACAGTGTACAATATACTATAGTACATTGAGGTCTATGTTGCGGTCTACATTGGGGCCCCCTACTCAACGAAACCCTCCATGTCTCAGGAAGGACCTCTAGACTCTAGACTGTAATCGGGGTTTAGGGTTTGAGACAACTTGAGGTCATGCTTTACTAACTCTAAATTAGAGTTCAGACCCTGTGGACATTAATACACAAGCCATGCAGCTTTGTGCATATTGCTGGTTTTCCTTCAGGGGCTTACCGGATTGCTAGTACACCTTCACGAAACAAGCACGAAGGGAGTTCAGCGCATGTTTCAGGACTTCGGTTGCGGTTTAAGGTTTAGAGCTCCGGCTTTTTCAACCCGTGTGGTTTGGCTACTGTCTACAGCTAATGTGCACATGATCCCATGGGTTCCTTGCCGGAAAGCCACTCTCCTAATTTGCCATGTGTCTACGCTTGAGCTGCCCGTCAGAAGAGCTTGTGCGCACCATGCCGCCCTAAAGCATGGGTGGAAGATTGAGCAACCTCGAGGGGAGGGGCAGAGTATTTCTTAAAATGCTTAACTCTAAACAGCATCCCTCAAGGTCCAGGTACCCAATAATCCTATACTTGCCCAAAACCATGGGCCCAAAACGCTGTACTACAATTTTTCCTCCCCGAGTCCCGAGTACTATTTTCTTGGGCATGGCCAGGAGAATTTGGTCCAGGAGCTGGAGGCCGAATGCGAGCGGCTACGGCAGCTGGTGAACATGGGCGGAGGCCGGGACGACACGTTGCACACGCCTGAGGTCTTAGTTGCAGTTTTTCTAGTCCGGGGTTACTGCTGGGTCTGCAACCTCCTTACGATCTGAGTTGGGCGGATGGGACAACGCTCCCCACCTTGAGCACCAAATTTGTTCCAACTCAGCAGCTTCCTCTTACATGACCGGAAAAGCTCTTACATACTCCAGAACAGTATGGTAATGCTGGTTTTGTGGCTCCCGAAAAGGGATTCCTAGCTGATAGAGACATTGGAGACCTTAAATCCTCAATGTGATTCGCGGACCGAAATCCTAAACCCTAAACATGGGCAATGGTCTAAGCTCCCTATATATAACGCCCTTAAGAAGTTTTGACTACCTCACATGACGCTGCAAGCTCGTGGAGCTGGACAGGAAGGAACAACTATCTCGCATGCACGGCGTCCCTTCTGTGTTTTTGTTGGTATCCCTTAACGCTAATGCCTAAACCCTCAGCCCTCAAGCTTAAACCCTAATCCATCAGCCAGGACGCTTCGTGCAGACGGAAAAGAGCGTACCAAAAAAAAAAATCTCAACGCGCAACCCTAAATCCTCGACCTCACTACCTGAACCCTAAAACCTGAACTCCCTAAATCCTAAACCCTAAACTCCCTAAATCCGAAACCCTAAACCCTAAATCCCAAGCTCCAAACCCTAAACCCGGGACTCCAAGCCCTGAACATGAGGAAGTGGTGGTCAGATCCAAGAGCTTGCAGCTCTGGAGGAGATGCAGAGGCTGCGCGTGGGATTAGGGGTGCTTTGGGTTTTGGCGTTTAGGGTTCAGGGGGTTTGGGGTGTAGGGTTTAGGGTTTGGGGTTTAGGATTTAGGGTTTAGGCTTTGAGGTTTGGGGTTTAGGATTCAGGGTTTAAGGTTTAGGGTCTAGGGCTTGAGATGTAGCATTTATAGGGTTTAGGGTTGGGCTCTGAAGTTTGAGGCTTAGTGCTCGGTATTTAAAGTCTGGGGTCTGAAATGTGAGGTTTGGGATTTGGAGTTTGGACTTTTAGGATTTGGCGTTTTGGCTCTAGGGCCGGCTTTGTAATTCTCTAGGTTTAGGGATGAGGGGCGCTGCAGGCTTTAGGTCCAATTAACCGCAACGGATGAACAACTGGGGCTCATCTACTTTCAGCCCGGAGTTTTGGGCTTAAGCTGCAGGAGGGACTACTATAGTATATAGGGGTTATATAGGGATGATGGAAAAGAAAATGGAAACTATTATTTGGGGTTTAGGGTTTGGGGTTTAGGGTTTAGGGCTGCCCTCACCTCCCAGCTATTATGAGCTATAGTCTCAACTCCTTGACGGGGACTATTTAGGGTTCCTATTCAAGGGCTGATAAGGGTGATGCTAGGAGTTTGGACTATAGCTCATAGCGTACTGTACGAAGTTGTGTGGGCCGGAGCTTTCGGGAGATGGATCTGCCGGGTACTGATGACCACGGCCTTCTCATGCGCACTTGAGAAGGGGCAATGGCTTATTCAGGCTTGCTCTGCTACACGGGTTCGTGCCCTTGTTCCCAACTATAAAGAATAGCACCGAAGGGATAAGCCTCCACTGCCAACGACCAAAATATTCTGGAGACCACAAATGATGCTTTCCATAGGGTTACCCAGGATGTTTAGTATCAACCGTAGGCCCACTCCAGCCTTCAGGAAGTATGGACGAGACTTCGAGGATCAGCTGCAGCTCAGCAGTGAGAGTGGACCAGGTACAAGAGGGACCGTCATGGTATTTAACTAGATAACAACCCCATCTTGTTCCCTTACTTCCACCCACGGTGGATACTAAAAATCCTGCATGACCCTAAGTACCCTGTACCCTGGGGAAAAATGGTTTCGTAGTACACCTAAGGTAATGCCTGATTTTTAGCATCAACAGTATTATCCCCTATGTGACCATAGTTTCCATGTCATTTTACGTTTGATTTCCACTATTGGGATCATATCCCCTTTTAAGTATCAACAGTAGGTTCAGTGCGATACAGCACTTCCTTCTTCACAGCTATTGTGATGGAATCATCTGGGCGTGTGCTGCAGGCATCTTGTTATCGCTCACAGCTCCTGCAGAGTGGAGGAACTGAGTTCTATAGGCCCAAGCCGTGGCAGGGGGCTCTACATCGTCGGGGAACTTCCAGTGCATATAAGACTCAGGCGCGTAGCATTTAGGTGGCTGGAGCCCAATATTATCCCTATATAACCCCAATATTACTCCACATAACCCCTATATATCCCCCATATAATCCCCAATATAACCCCTACATTTTACCCCAATATAACGCCTATATTACTCCAATATAACAAGTAGAATGCCTTGAGGAAGTTGGCTGAAGACCTGCAGAAGCAGAGGGAGGTTCTTCTGGCGGACGCCGGCCTCACCTCCCTTGACACTTGTTTGCACAGATCTACCCAGAAGGGTTTAGGGGGTTTAGGGTTTAGGGGTTACCCTAGGGCTCCCAGTTACCTGAATAGTAGGTTACTAGGCTATGTTACCATAGGGTATATGGAACCCAGTTCCGCGGTAACTGGACATCTCAAGTGAAAGACAGTGGGGCCGAATCTGCGCTCGTATTGTAGTATGGCTTAGGAGGACCCCCCACCCTGTAATAGTGACTATAAGGGATAATAGAGATCATATCAGGGTCCTCTTATATTCCTATGATGCCGCTATTAGAGGGTGGGGGGTCCTCTTAAAGTATGGCTGGCGGTGGAAGTGAGCCTGTGGTGTCTTTTCTCGTCGTGCGCCTTGTCCTCAGTATGGGTGGCGTGGTAATTCTCTCGAAGAACTGCGAGGGAACTCCATTGTTGTGGCTGAGGTACTTTGTGACCGTAGCCGCATGATACGGACGTTTCTTTCGAGGGCTCCTCGGTTATAAGGTCATACCCCTGAGCTTTGGAGTCCTTTTAAGGAACTCCATGCAACTGCAATGATCAGGTCTATGTTTTGGTCATATAGGGGAAACCTTCCGTGGGTACAACCTTAAGGGTGCAACCCAAGAACCCTTGAGTCTTCTCTCCTTTAAGCACCCTTATCCCTTGGGGAACTGCGCGCCACTTGGTTTTGTGCCCGAGCTGGCAGGGCTCACTTGGTAGAGGAAACATGCATAGGGAAAGTTTGAGCAAGGTCAATCATCCAGGGATTTTGGCATGCTTCCCATTTTCTTGTCTTTATGTGAATAACGTGATTTGACAAAGGATGCCGGCAGCATGTCTGGGGAGGCTCAGGCATGTTTTTGAGCCTAGGGAGTCAGTCTAGAGAAAGCAGGTTTGTGTATGATAGCCGGCTGATTTTGGATGTGGGCCGGCGCTGCATGGAGTCGTATCCATTTTTGCGATTCATTCCTTCCTTCAGTTCTAATAGCCAGCAAGTAGTTGGGCAATAGTCTCCCTGAGGTAGGTAGAATACGGGGTACATGGGGATTTTATAACATACCCAAAGCCATATTCTATCTACTTGAAGGGAACTATAGCTGCTAGCTGGGCCCAGGAGCTGACGACAAGCGTGGGCTTGGACAATCGAACCCCACATCTCCTCAATGAAGCTTGCCAGCAGCTAGTTGTGCGATCTCATCCTCTACATGTCGCATGTAGGTCCAAATTTGCGGCTTTGGGGTTGGCATCATAGCCCCCTAATCTTGCTGTACGCATGAAGCAACATGCTGAATGATCCTTTTGGAATTACTCTATGTTTCGTTAGCAACCATGTCTACGATGCGCTGCGTGCATGGACAGCCAAGATCTGCTACGATCCTGAGCTCAGTGGATGCTTGATCTACTTCTTGCGGAAGGGAGCCTCTTGCCCGCATCCATCTTCTCTGTCTGTTGGCGACTGGGAGCGACGCTAGCAGTAGCATCCACAAAGACCAGCCTATAAAGTTGCTCAAGCTGTAATGGCCTTTGTACTGGCTGCAAGTAGCTCTCAGGTCTCCGGTCCAGTGCTTGACAGGCTTGTAGCCATTCTACCGACTTACTTCAAACCCAGTTACTCTGCGATTGGTTACGCCAAGACATATATTAAGGTGGTTTCCATAAATACAGGACCCCAATATAGACGCCCGACTAGTATAATCCTTACGTGCTAGAAAGGACCCGCCGAAAAGGTACGCCTAATTTTGGGGAACCCTAAACCCGACAAACCACCAGTTGTCATGTCATTTTCCATGTTCTTTCCCATTTGATTCTCCATTCTTGGTGATAATATC